>RJWT010001150.1:0-51612 GCA_004365215.1 Cuniculus paca
TTTAAGCACTGAACAAATTCGTGTTTAATTGCCCGTATTTTAGGATGTTTCATCCAAAGACAAATCAATATCACAGAGTTGCATTTTTGAGTAAATGCTTGTTCATTGAGACACTCTTTCTGAGCCAGCATTGTTATTTTTCTGCCTAGTTAATAATCACTGTATTCAGTGTTGAAAGGGAGGGAGGGAGGAAGGAAGGAAGGAAGGAGAGAGAGAGAAAAAAAAGAAGAGAGAAAGAGAGAGAAAAAGAAAAATAGATTGATTTGGCATTTATTTAAAGGGCTTATTAAAATCCCCAGTGGTGAAACTTCTGCTTAAAATGACACTATGGAACTGGACTTTTTTTCCAGTTTAACACTAAAAATGTCTGCTCTCTGTTTCCATTAACTCGAGTTTCTCAGTTTAAATTATTATTCTGCAAAAGATACTGCAAATTATTTTGTTTTTAAAGAGTCATGCAGTAGATTGAGTAACACTTGAAGATTTGTTACATTTCGACTTAAGGAAAAATAATGCCTCTGTGTGATAATGAGTACATGATTTGCATGTGTGTTGTATAATTCACAATATACATATGCATTCATCATGTTATTCTTTTCACTATGATAAATTATGTCAGTTTATTGCATATGTCTGCATGCACCTCATCTCTTAATTAAAGCATTAATCACTAAAATTACCAAAGATACGTAGTTTTACTGTACTTTTAAAATTTAAGGTTGATCTCTGCATAGTAATACACATATTATTTCTAATTGGTGACTATACTAAGACATTTTAAGTAAGGATTTCCATATTATGATTCTATCATATCAATTATTTTAAATATACTTATCTGAATATATACTTAGAACACACTGTTTAACCATTTTAAATCATTTTTATTTCAGATTAATTTTCCTAAATCACTAAAATTACCAGTCATACATTTGTGCATATATAATCAACTTTGAATTTTAAAAGACTATATATATATATATATATATATATATATATCCTTCTAAATCTTAAAGGTGATATTTGTACTTTTTTTCTTATTGGTAGATTATAATAAGACATATAAAGTGAAGAGTCTGTGATTTTTGTTGTTTTATTTTGTTTTGTTGAAACAGAGTCTTACTATGTAGTTCAGGCTGACCTCGAACTCACTGTGTAGGTCAGGCCGGCCTTGAATTGACAGCAATCTTACTGCCTCAACCTCCCAAGTGCTGGGATTTATTTTGAATAAGCACAATACATTTTTAAAATCTGGATTATCATGCATCACTGATAATTACACAAATTTTTCATGTTACAGCATTCGATGTTTCCCAAGTTTCTCACACTTGGAAGAAATGTGACAAATCTAATGTAGATAGCATGAAAATAAACAGTCAAGTCTTTGAATTTTGCAACTTGAAGAAAACAAAACAAGTTATCCCTTCTCTCCCTTGATTTTGTTCTACCAGAAAGCCTACTCAGTTTCTGGGAAAAATAATACCAGCATTAGAACACAATTATTGATACTATTTCATATGCTGATAAATTTGAAGATGATATCACAATTTATCAGATGCTTTATAAGAAATGCATACTGTGACACATATTTTAACTATTACTGACAAGTATCAAGACTTCAAAATTAATTATGCAAATATTCCAAATGTTAGCAAAATTAAAGTAGGAGATGACATCTTGGATCCATCCTGTATCCATCTATTTTCATTTTGATTATTAAGAATTATAAAAAATTATTTTATTTAAAAGATCTGTAGTGTTGGCTATCTCTACACGTATCATATCCAACAAAAATTGAGAAATTCATTTTCCAAATTAAATATCATGCAGTCTTATTCTTTTTCTAAAATTCTATTTGAATATTCATTTAAAATGCTCTGATTACTATACAAATCTGTATTAGTAAAAATAATGATTTTATTTTGCTTAGATCAAAAGGTTTGCTTAGATCAAAGTTTCACTGACTACTGTTTGCTGAAAATGGCCCCCAAACCAAAGATTGAAGTCAAATAATTTTTGAAAATATTACACACTACATTCAGAGTATTAAATAATCTGAGAAGTTTTATATCAAGGAAATATGTTTATCATTGTTTACCCCTACATTTCTTAAACTTATTGAACTAAAAATCTCCTTTTGTATCTAATACTTGTGCTATCTTTGGAGTGCCCTTGTGGAAATTCCTGTGTGGACTACTGGCAGACAGGAGATAATAATCAAATCAGTGCTGGGGTATGAGCAGGGAAGGGTTGAAATGGGCTACTACTTCTGAGCTATCTAAGAGATGATATATTCACTTGGCCATTCTAACTCACTATATATCTCATCTTTAAAAAGCCCGAACAGCATCCTCTTAGACCAGAGATTACCAGCTGATAACTATGGACCCAGGCAGACAGCATAAAGGACTGGGGCTGTAGTGACTCTGAAAGCAAGTAGTACTTCTATATGGAGTAACCCCTACTCAATTTAGCCCATGTGGCCATAGAGATAAATAGACCCAATCTGGCCAGGTCTTCTAATATGTCAAAAAGTGTTGAAAACCAAGGCTGTTTACTCTTCCACATTTTAAATCTTACACCCAATGATTTAAAACACTGGAGTCAAAGTAAAATGTATTCTAGAATCAGTTCCATGTGTGACTTCCACCTTGTCTTTGTCTTTTTTGTCCTCTCTGAGACACAATATCCAATACCTGCAAATTAAAGGAAAAGTTTATTTGGCTTACAGTTTTAGAAGTTTTAGTCTATGGTCAGCTACCTCTAGTGCAGAAACCACATGGTGAAAATGCCAGGAGGTGGAAAGCTGCTTACATCATCATAGCCAGGAATCAGAGAAAGGGGGCACCAGGGAGGGAGACTTATCCTTCTGGGTTTCAACCTCAGTGACCTACCTCTATTATGAGACCCAAACTTCTAAGAACAAGTCAGCTATAGTGCCTCTATAATCCAATCACCTTCCAAACACATGAGGGGCCATTTTAGATCTAAACTGTGACACTCCTCCCCTGGAACCCAAAAGAGTTTTTAATAGTTCCAGTATTTCTGAAAAGTCCAAGTCCAAAGTCTGCTGTGAAGCTCAGACACACTCCTCAGTGTCAGCCCTGTTAAAAAAAAACAAAAAAACAAAAAAAAGTTGAAAATTGCTGACATACAATTGCATAGGGTAAACAATCCTATTCCAAATGGAAGAAATATGGGGATAGAAGGGAATGGGACCAATGCAAGACCAAAATCTAGCAGGATGAACATTAAATCCTATATAGCTCTGCATGTAAAACCAGGACAAGATATGATGATATGTAAACTCCAAAGAGCTTGAGTGCCTCTGCCTCTGTAACACTGGTGGTTACAGCCATCATGGCTTTTCTCTTTGGATGAATTTGTTCACTTATCAATGGCTTTAGTTGATGTGTCACATTCCTGACTTTTCTAAGTTCCTGGGGTCTCCACTACAGATTTTGATTTCACATGCACTGCCTTCTGAGCACACACCATCTGGCCTCCCAGTCCTTTTTCAGCAATCTAGATAGAAGCCTCACTGACTCCGCAATCCCTACATTCTGCATGTTTGTAAAAACCAACACCACATGGATGACATCAATATCTGCTCCTTCTTAAGCAGTAACAAGCCCCTCTTTGATCATGGCTACAAAGGACTCCAAGTTTGTGGGTGGCTAAAGACTGTGAACCATACTGCAGGGAACCAATTCCCTAGGCAGAGTTGCCTGGGGCTCTCTTCTCAAAGGAAAGTCTCACTTTTGTAACCTTCAGCCTTCAAAAGTTAGGGTCTTGCTGATTCCAAAGATGCTGTCATGATATTTTTTCTATTGTCCTGATGCAAAGTGCTTGGCTTCTTTTTAATGCTAATCTTTTCAGCAACTGTGCTTGCCTGGACCAAAACTTCGTAAGCCTACCTTTACAGGTACATTTTGTTTTCAGATTGTTCAGCTCTGCTTTTTGGTCCTGATTTCATGGAGATATAGCTAAAAGCCACCAGTAGTGTCCATGTCACAGCTTCAACATAGGGCTACCTTGAAATTTTTTCTGCCAAATTGGTCTGCTTAATCTCAGGCTCCCAAAAAGTCTGAGGATATAAGCAAAATACAGATAAATTTCTTCCAGAGTGTCACACATATAGTCTCAAATCCAATTGCCAATGGAGTGCTTGTACTCAACTGAAATCTCCTGAGCCAAGCCTTTATTGCCTCCTTTTCAGTAGGCATTCTAGTTTTCTGAGTTCTAACCAGACTCTCCCATTAAGCCCAGCATACAGTATCCTGGAGCTTTACCAACCTACAGGAGATTTGAATTTCCAACCCTGTCCAAACTCATCCTATGAATCAGTTCCCAAGGCTTCCTAACCACTTACTCAAGTATATTCCCAGCTACAGCCCCACTCCTGTTACCAAATATGTTGATCACTTTCCTCATATCTAAAACACAATGTCCCACACCTACAGTTTGAAAGAGGAGAGGCTTATTTTGGCCAACAGTTTTAGAAGTTTCAGTACATCACCGGTTGGCTCCAATGCAGAAACTGTGGTAGAAGGGCCAAGAGGGGGAAAGCTGCTCATATTAGAGAAGGGAAACAGAGGTAGAGAAGGGAGGAACTGGGAAGGGTGATATACCTTTCCACATCACACCCCTAGTGACCTGTCCCTTCTGACCATACTCCACCCCTAACAGCAAGTCAGCTATAGCTCTTCTGTATCCAGTCACCAGACACATGACACTTTGGGGACCATGATAGAGCTAAACTATAACCTACCTTGTGAGGAATTGTGGTAATATAAAAAGGGAGAGATCTAAGCTATGCTGGAATGCCTCCTTCCTATTGCACCATGAGACCCTCAAACAAACAAAATTTCACTTGCATCTCTTTGAGGCTAGATCATTTCCATGTAGGTGCTTGTCTTTAAGTCTGAAAACCTTTAAGACCAGTTTACTTCATTGCCCTCATCAAACAATTGTAATGGAAATTTAATATGTGCAAGGTATGTTTTTAGTTTACAGAGTTCCAATGTTGAGAAATGAAGCAGTATTCCCTACATGTATTAATTTGGTAGGGCTATGTCTTGGTTACTTTTCTCTCGTAGCTGAGACAAAATACCCGACCCTCAAAGTTACAGGGAGAAAGGTTTATTTATCTTATAGTTTGTGGAGGTTTCAGTCCATACTCAGCTGGCTCCAAGGCAGGGTGACATGGCACAGGGGCAACAGTTCAAGGCAGCAGGAGACCGCAAAGCAACAAGAGCAAAAGAGGGGAAGAGCAAACCCTTTTTCTTCCCTTATATTGTACACAGGCCACCCTCCAGGGTGAGTATAGCACTCACAAAATCTCTTTGCCCTCCTCTTACACAGGCTGAGGAATGTTTACAAGTAAAGATTCTGGCTCCCTGCTGAGTCTCAGTTAAATTTCAAAACTTCTCAAGTTGACACCATACAGTTCATACATATCATGTATCAACCATAACAGGCTATGTAGCAAAAATACAAAACTGAGTGGCTTAAACAATAGCAGGTTATTTTCTCAGAATTCTGGAGAGGTGGACTCTGAGAGGAAGTTTATGAGCAAATTGGGTTCCTTCTGAAGGTGAGAGGATGTCTTGTTTTTCTCATTGCCCAATACCCAAAGTTATAGCAGGAAAGGTTTATTTAGCTTATAGTTTGTAGAGGTTTCAGTCCATAATGAGCTGGCTTGAAGGCAGGTGTTGTGGCAGACAGGCATTGCAGAGGAGAAACAGTTCATGGCAGTTAGAAGGTAGCAAAACAAGCAAGAGACCTTAGCAGCACCTTTCAGTCCCTTTTATTTTATCCAGGCTACTTAGGTGGGTACCACTCACACCCTTAATTCTAGTGCCCTTGATACCAGCATTGCACCATGAATCAATTCTAGCATCACACATTATAGAACCAGCTACCTTTGAAAAAGCTGTACCTGTGATAGCACAAAGCTTTGGGGGAATGTCTAGACACAAGTTGTAAGATCTGTTCTGGGACTTTCTCAGCTTGTAGAGGGACATCTTTTCATTACGTGTTTCTGTGTCCAAATTCTCCCTTCTAGAAGACATCTCTTATATTGAATTAAAGTAAGAGAAATCATGAGGCTGGAAATAAGCCCATTGCCTTAAACATTTTATTTTTTCATTCTAAAAAAATCATTTCAATTTTTTAAAAATAAACAGTCAAAAGTTTTCATTCTCTTTCTATTTTCTTGAAACTTGCATGGCCTTCATGAAATCCATCAGTGGATGATTGACAGTAGGAACTTCATTAACATTTTTTTTTCTGTCCTTCCATGTAATGGGAAATCAAAGTCCTTGTCACTCCAATGTATTTGTAGAAAAGAATTCTGCAATAAAGCAATATAACAAAGAAAATCTACATTGCTTGCCAGCTTTTCAGAGAGACATCTACCTCAGTGGAAATAGCAACTGGATGCTAACTACCTCCCCTAGGTCCTTGGGTCCACATGCACAAGTTTGTTGGTTGTCTTAGTTTCTTCAGTAAAGTGTTCCTGAGTCTATTTTGTGTTGCTATAACAAAATACTTGAGGCTGTGTGTTTTATACAGTAAATAGGTTTATTTAGTTCATAGTTTTGGAAGTCCAAAGACATCATGCTTCCATCTCATTGACTAGTGAGGTCCTTGTGGTCACATCATGACATGTTGGATAGCATAATGGTAGAATCATGTGTGACAGAAGATTATCACATAGTAAGATAGGAAGCAAAAGATTGAGGAAGGGCCAGAATGTTCCTTTTATAATAGTTGCCTTGGAAGGAATTAATTCATTCCTACCAGACCTGAGCCACTCCTAGGAAACAGCACTAATCCTTTTATGATGGTGAAACACCATGGAATGATTACCTTCCAACTGGCTTCTTCTCTTAGTGTTACCTCACTAGGGGCCAAATTTCCAGCATATGACCCTTTGAGGGACAGATCACATGAAAACCATATAGCAGGGAACAAATGTCAGCCAGCCAAATTTGAATCCTATTCATGTTTGTTTGAGAATCCAAAGATTACTGAGTCTGAATATCCCTCTATATCTAGATCTCTATCTCTGTCTATCTAGAAGTGTAGGGTCACCTGAGGGTGCACCAGAATGGTCTGATTGTACTGTCTAATATCTTCACTCAGTCAAAAGATACATATTAGCATCTACTGTGTTCACCACTCTGTGCACTAGAAATGTAGCAACAAATAAGACAAATGTGGGCCCTGTCTTTAAGAAGCTTATGTTATATTGAGAAAAATAGAAAATAAATGAGTGAATAAATAAATACATTTTCTTTTCAAATTTTGTTAAAGTGAACAGGGAAGGTCTTTCTGGCCAACTGATAAAGTAAGTTTCAATAAATTAGTTGAATTTCATTCTGCCAAATTGAATTGGATCCCTCTATGCATCAAATTCAGACTGTAAGTTTGAAAATGGCCTTAAAGTGTTTGGCCTTTATGCACAGCTGCATTTAGCCAATTGAAGCTTTGAATACTTTGACTTTAGGACATCTCTTAAGTTTTTCTAGTCCATAGCCATTGACTTGTATGCCATTCCTGTATCCCCAAATCACCTATAATATTATTGTGTTCCACCCCTCTTATATCTATCATAAGTCAGTGAGCAGGTAGGGTGAATGTGTAGCTATCTTCATGTTGTCCATGTACTTCACAGGATATGTATGGACAGATTGTGGTAAGTGGATTTTACTGACATCCCAGCCAGCATATGCATAGTTTAAATATCAGGTTTTTGATGGATTATAGTAAAACTAAAAAAATAAAAATTGTAGTTTTCCAAGCATTGGTAAAATCAGTGGTTTATTTTTATCATTAAAACATTAAGTATTCATTTGTTATTAGTACATAGCTAGTAGCTTATAAATTTTAAGTACATTTGTCATTGCTTTTCATGAAACACCCACTCTATGAGAAGTATTGAACTGATAAAGACATGATACTACCCAAAATGAGCATATTGTATTTTCTTCTAAATTTATTCAAGAATTTATTTAACTTTAGGGCTGGGGATCTAGCTCAGCAGCCTAAGCACCTGCCCGGCAAGCGCAAGGTCATGAGTTCAATCCCTGGTGCCGCAAAAAAAATAAATAAATAAATTTAGTTTAAAGCTGGGCTTGGTGGCTCACCCCTGTAATCCCAGCACTCGGGAGGCTGAGACAGGCAGATCATTGTGAGTTCGAGACCAGCCTGGGCTACAAAGTGAGCTCAAGGCCAGCCTGAACGGCATAGAGACCCTGTCTCAAAAACACCAGGGCCGGGGATCTAGCTCAGCGGCCTAAGTGCCTGCCTGGCAAGCACAAGGTCGTGAGTTCAATTCCCGGTGCCGCAAAAAAAAAAAGAATTTATTTAATTTTGGTCTGCATTACAATCTGAATAATCAAATTCTAGATTGGTTATATTAACAACCATTACTTTCTAAAAATATGCTTGGTTCACTGGAAAGACCTCTGAAATACAATTCTGTTATCTAATTCTGTTATCTTTCTCTGAAATACAATAACTATTATCTAATTTGTTTCCTCATTTATGTTATTATTCTATTATTGACCCAAGTTATGCATCAATCAATAATTATGCATCTGTCACTTGTACATACTCTTAATGAATGCTTGTTAGGTAGAAAATTGATTGAGATTAGTTAAATTTACTCATTTAATATATTAAATTTTTTTCAATTCATAGTACAGAAATATATACAAATATACTGTTCAATAATTGTGCCTTATTTGGTCATTTAATTTTTTTCTTTTTTGATCTGTTTTTTTGTCTTTTTAAGACAGGGTCTCACTATGCAGCTCAAGATGGCCTTAAACTCACTTTGTAGCCCAGGCTGGTCTTGAATTCACAATGATCTTACTGCCTCAGCCTCCCGAGTGCTGGAATTACAGGAGTGAGCCACCACACCCGGCTTTAAATTCTTAAATATACCTATAAGTTAATTTTTAATATATTCTCAGGCTGCTACTGTTTTAAGTGCTAAAGATACTGTGTGAGTGAGAGAGAGGGAGACTGAGATTTACTTTCTAAATAAAAAGCATTGCTTTTAGAGAAATATAATTCTAAAGGTACTGCATATCCATAATCCCACCATTAGGGAGGCTGAGACAAGAGGATCAGAGAGTTCAAGGCCAACCTGAACTACATTGTGAGACACTGTCTCAGAACAACACAATTAATTAATTAATTACTTTTCCAAAATACAGATTTAGAAAAATTGCCATGGTGCTTATTAATAATTTTGTTATTTATAATAGAACTTTTTATAAAGTAGAATCATTTTATAGATTGCATTAGTTGAATTTCATTCTGCCAAATTGAATTGGATCCCTCTATGCATCAAATTCAGACTGTAAGTTTGAAAATGGCCTTAAAGTGTTTGGCCTTTATGCACAGCTGCATTTAGCCAATTGAAGCTTTGAATACTTTGACTTTAGGACATCTCTTAAGTTTTTCTAGTCCATAGCCGTCTACCCCAAATCACTCCACTGGATACATAGGGCTAGAGCTTATGGTCTTCACTTCTCAAAAATATACTTAAAGATGAAGATCCTACGTTTAAAAGTGCATATAAATATTTGTAAATTAAAATAAGATTTGCTTATTACACACACAGTTCCTGATAGACCTGTCCTTATTGCAAAGCCTTTCATTCATTTTACTCCATCACTCACATAGTTAGCAAGCAGAATTTTACTAGAGTCAGCCATTAACCAGGCATGATGCTAGGCCTCTAAAAACAGAGATTCCCCCAAATAAAGTTTATTCTTTCAATGAAGTGAGTCTAGTGGCGAGTACAGGCCAGTAAACCAGCAGTTATGGCAAATAAACCAACAGTCACTGACTGCAAA
The DNA here is from genome assembly GCA_004365215.1 of Cuniculus paca. NCBI lineage: Eukaryota > Metazoa > Chordata > Mammalia > Rodentia > Cuniculidae > Cuniculus > Cuniculus paca. Next base: position 9,873 of record RJWT010001150.1, read on the forward strand.
GTATTGCCATTGAGATGTGCAAAGAGCACATGGAGGGAGTGTTCAGGAGGTTAATGCAGGAATGCTATGAATGAGTGGAAACTGCAGACTTTCTAGTATGATAGGAACATAAGAAACGTGAGCAGGGAAAGACAAGCCCTGTGTGACACCATAGATTTCAACCAGTGTTTCTGAGGTAGTGCAGAGTGAATGTCTGACATAGTGTTAAACCGCGGTGTGGAAGACAAACTACAAGTGTTCAACTTTGTTTGGAAGGTTTTTGTTTGTTTTGGGAAATAGCAGTATGGGAGCCACTAGGGAAGGGAATCCAAGTGGGAGGTTATTACTCTGTAATTTGTGCACAATGGAGGAGGAACAAAAGGAGTTCAGTGAAGATGGAAAAAAGGAAACATAGATGGGAGATTAAGGACTTGAGTTGAGATCTTTTAAATTTGGCTTAGAAAATAAGGTATTAATAATAGCAATAGAGTCAGAATGTGTAATACCATTTAAATGGTATGCCTTTCTAGGGTCCAATTTATTCACACTGAGGCTTGTGCTATGGGCTTCTGATATCTGGAGTGCTGTATTCCTTTCCCTTAATGTCTCATCTATGTCAGGGAGAAACAAACAAAATTATCTGTTCCACATGTCACATATATATACATATGTTTACGGTTTACGTACAACATGTGCTTGCATACTTAGATACTTTGTGTGTAAAGGAAAATGAGAGTGCTAAAAGCTGGGAACTTTTTTTTTCTTTACAGAATCTTTACAGAATGTATTCATAAGCAACATGAAAACATTTTCAAATCATTGTCAGTTTCTCAGCAGTGCATTCTTAGAAAATGTTTCAAAGGACCAGTTTTCTAGTCTTAAACAATGAGTGGCAATGTTTGGAAAATGTTTATTATCTCTGTAAATAAAACTTGATGGTTCTCATAACACTGTGACAAACATTTCTGGGTGAAAAAAATTAACGTGCTTTCAGGTCATTCCTCAGTAATTATATTCTTAAAGCATTTATGTACACTCACTAAAGTTCACCAAAACACATGGCTTCAGCAGACTACAGGTTTTCATGTGCCCCGTGCTCTTTCTCTGAGTAAACTTTCCTAAAGTTATGTTTTCCTCTTCCTTTCATTTATAGAGATGAGTTTCTTTAGTTTCTTAAATAACCATGTGAGCTCAGTCATTGGAATTAAGCAGGACATTTTTAGAAGTCACAGACTTACAGGCTTCATATAAGGGGTATCCAAAATATATCATGAATATTTAAATTTTAAAAACTATTACAGTAAAAGACATTTTGCCATTAATCCCCCTCAGAATACTCTCCCTATCCTTGAGCACACATCTTACAGTTCTTGCCACTTTCTGAAGCAGTTCTGGAAGTCCTCCTTTGTAAGTGTTTGTACAAGGTGCGATCACAACTATGGTGGGTGTTGCTGCCAAGTGCCATTTAAAGAATGGTAGGCCCGTAAAAGCATAGAGTGTGTCCTCTGTTCACCAGTTGTGGTACTGTACAGCTTCTGGCTCTTCTGCAAAATCCAAATGACTGTAAACATTTTGGATGAATTCAGGAAATCAAGACAGCCACAACAGCACAACTAAAGACACTCACAAAAGAGGACTTCCAGAACTGCTTCAGAAAGTGGCAAGAACAGTGAGATGTGTGTTCTCAGTGAGGGCAACTAATGGTAATGTATCTTTTACTGTAATAAATTTTTAAGGATTTTTAAATTTACTGTATTTTTCTAATATACCTCATATAGCTAGCCAAAAGCACTTGTAGATAATGACCCAATTTTACTACTTAGAAAACTGAGACCTAATAAGGTTTAAGTCTTTTGTTGTTGAACTCCATAATTTGTAAGTTGGGTAAAACCTTTAAAAACAAACAATAAGTTGAGTCAGTAGTTATGGTAGGAATTGTTTTCATTTTACTAGTATTTGGTATCGTGTAAGTGCTATCTACCACCTTAGCATAAAGAACTCTTTAAATATCAAATCTTTCCTTCACAGTTAATAGCAGCCCATGATATTATTACACCTGTCCCAACCACATGCCAACCTAACATAGGCCCAGGATGTGTCATGCTGAGTCTCCTTTCCTTGTCACTGTGTAGTACTACATTGTGTGTTAAAATCAACTAGTGAATAAAATTAAATGCTAACCATGAAGGGGAATAGTTTAGGAATCATTTAGTCACTAGTTCATATGCAAGAAGTGTAGCCAAGGAGAGAGGGCACATGTTTGAGGGCAAGGCTGTGGGACAGCTAAGTCTGATTCCCAGTTGGCCCTTTACAGTGTGACCCTGATCACATACCTTGACTTCTCTGAGCTTTTTCTTTTTCCTTTCAGTGCTGCAGTTCAAACCCAGGACTCTGCATATGCTAGGCGAGTGCTAGACCACTAAGCTCTATCCTCTCTGGCCATTTTCTCTTTATATATCTATAAAATTAGCACAATTTAGATTTTTGAGATTGAGTGAGTGTGTCCTGGATCTCTCTCTCTGTCTCTCTCTCTCTCTCTCTCTCACACACACACACACACACACACACACACAGAACCTGGCATATAAAACACATTTGATGAAAGGTCACTGGAAGCATTTAGCATGGGGACTAACCATAAGTAAACAAGTGTGTGCCAACTTGAGGAAAAGATGGTTTTATAGACATTGCTGGGCTTAGCTTATGGCACTGTTATAGCTGTGGTGCCGCAATATCCTCATAGGTCCTGTTTTGGTAAGTGTGAGACTACAAAGAATCTGAGCACTGCTGGAGAACAGGAGTTAGTGCAGCAGTAAAATGCCTCCTGCCCACCCGCCATGTGAACTTGACGTCCAGCACAGGCCTTTACGTCTGTGGTCTCTCTCGACCTGACCACAGCTGCTCCCATGTTTTTGGAACCACATTGTGCATTAGAGGTTAGTGATTTCACCTTTCCAAAACCTCAGATACTTGAAAAATAAGTAGAGTTGTTGTTGTTTTAGATTTAAATTTTACAAAATCAAACAGCAATAAACCGGAAGCACGTTAAGCACTTGGGATTATTTCAAAGTAAAAAGACATTTACTGAATCCATCTGACCTTTGATCTGAGGATCAGTGTTTTTAAAGCATCACCAACTACTGACTTGTAAAGTTTGCAAAAAGTGCCAACAGACCCAAATATGTTAAAGGTTGTAATCTCTTGAAAGGAGTTAGTTGATTTTCCTGTTGGCCCCTGTATCAACTTTAACCTCCAACCTTCTCCAGCATGTATCACTACAAATAAAACTGCTAAGGTTTGACAAGAGGATATAAAGTCACTAGGCCATCGCATAAAGTGGCCACATGATTGTCTTCAACCTGAAATGAATACTATGCTATGGACTTTCTAATAGGAAGTCATAAACACTCACTCGTATCACTTTAGTTTTAATAATTATTGTTCCCAAAAATCCCTCAGAAATATACATATTAAATGATGTTTGACAACTGTAATTTAGTCATTTCGTTATTGGTTGTCTTTGACCATTAACTTGAATTTCTGTTCTTAATTTTAATGTATAGGATTTCAAGCAAGCAGCACATGATACCAATATAAACAGCATTTGTATACAGCATTATAAATGAATTTTTAGTTTGTGATTAAAACAAACCAGATCCAAAAGCAAACAATATGCTTGTGTTGCTCTGCAGACTTAAAAATAATCTCCTGCACTGGATTCACCTGCAGTGCTTTTCACCATTTAGGGAATTGGGGACATGGGGCTCATATAGCACTTAGGTACACTAGAGTTTCTTCAGTTTCAGTTACTTGTATGGGTTCTCAAATAGTTCAGCTGTCTGTGGAAATTATTCATTATACACTAGATAAGTGGTATCTTATGAAGTCTCTGGCACCATTCAATGTGGACCTAGCTACTTCTTGGTTACTAGGTCTAAACTTTGGGAAGGGGTAGGCCACTATATTTTTACTAAAACAGTGGTTCATGTTCAAAAAACAACCAAGTAGATTTATGTGTTTTTCTCAGATCAAGCTTAGTATCTTCCAAACAACCCTATATAGGTGGCTTATCTGTACAAGTGTTCTTTCTTTATTCTGTATTTCTCTTGTTTGTGTTCTTTATAACATGCCACTGAGCCAAAGAAGGGCCAATGGTGTGAAGAAGTAGGGAGTCCAAAGAGTAAGGAACAGTAGTACTACAGAGGGGGACAAGGGCCCAGACAGGTCCTACCTGGCCTTTTGTCCACCTGAACAGAGTCCTGCCTTTTCAAAGAAGCAGGAGCTTTCTGCAGAAGCATCACATTGCCATAATAAATGTGCATAAGTGTGAAAACTCCCAGATCCACTCACCTGAGCATTTCATACCTTTCTTAGCAGAGTCCAGACCCTAGAAAAGATCAGTGAGTTGGCTTGGAGTGGTGAGATAGGGCTGGGAGAACATAAGAGATTAGAAGAAAAAAACAAAATAACAAAAACTGTAGGTATGACCTAACATCTTAGAATTCTTAGAATATTAGATTGTTATATGTCCCTTATGATAAAAACTGTTGAGACCATCAGGCACCTCCCTCCCTCCTCCCATTGCAACTGTACAGTTTTATTGTCTAAATCCAAATGGGAGTTATTAACAACAACTGTAGTAATCTATTGCATTTGTACAGTCGTTATGCTGTTTGAACCTAACCATTCCTCTAGGAAACTGAAAACATTTTAATGGATAGGAAAGCAGTGCCTCAGAAAGATAAAGTGACTTGTCCAAGATTAATTCATTAATGTCAGAGCCAGGATTTCTTCATTTATTATTCAACAAAACTGTCATTTAGTATGTGCCATATACCAGACAACCAAGGACAAGTGTGTCTCCTTCCCTTGAGGTACTGACAGTCTATAGGGGTGGATGGTGGCAACGCTGGTACAATTTTGTGCACAGGTTATATTGAGAGCACCCAGGCAGTGGCGTGAACCCAGTCCGCAACAGAAAGATGTGTTCTGATCCAGCCATTGCAGGGAAGAACAGTATTAAGAGTGTCAATTGCTGGGACTGAGGATATAGCTCAGGGGCATGGTGCCTGCCTGGCAAGCTCTTATGGTTAATACATTGTGTCAACTTGAGAAGTTTAGAAGTTTAACTGAGAGACTCAGCAGGGAGCCAGGGTTCTTTCTTTGTAAATATCCTCATCCTGTGCAAAGGAGGGCAAGGAGATTTTGTGAGTGTTACACCCACCCTGAAGGTGGGGGCGGGTAGCCTGTGTACAATTCGAGGGTAGAGAAGAGGCTTGTGTTTGCTTTTTTGGCTCTGGCTGCTGCCTTGAAGTGTTGCCCCAGTGCCATGCCACCTTGCTTTGGAGCCAGCTGATTATGGACTGAAACCACCAAAAACTGTAAGATAAATAAACCTTTTCTTCCCTAATTTTGGGTGTCAGGTGTGTGTCTCAGCAACGAGATAAAAGTAACCAAGACACAAGCACAAAGTCTCCTAGGTTCAATTTCTGGTTCTGAAAAAAAAAAAAAAAGTACTAATTGTTAGGCCAACTGAAAAATCTCTTCACATTTTATTCTGGTTGAACTTTCAGTTCCAGAATATGTAAGACTAAGAGCAATGCTGAATGCAAAAGTGGTCTAACCTTACAACTCAGCTGTGAAAATGAAGTAAGGGCCTCCTGACTCATTAGGAAAAGCCATGAAGATCAGTAGTTGGAACACAGACTGGTTGGGTGGACAACTCGAAAGTTAAAAAAATCATATATAGAAAAAGAAAAAGCACTTCATCTTTTGCTAATATAAAGTACCAAACCTCCATTTCTATTCTTTTTTATTTTTGTCCTATGACATCAAAATAAATATACTTCTAAAATTTATGTGGCACTGGAAAAGGAAACCCAGTCTGTCTGATTTAGGCATTTTAAACTTTGGATCAATATCGCAAAATGACTGTTTTTACTGCTTAACACAGTGTTCTTTGTATTTGGCTTTGTCAGAAACCTTCTTCCTTCCAGTCTTACTGATGAAAGCATATACTGTATATAGCATGAGTAGATTTAAAATAGGCAGATATGTGACCAAGATGAGATTCTGCTCACCTTTGAATGCCACAGGAGCGCTAGGGTATTCCTGAAGATGGTATTCTTTTCATAGCACCCAGTGCTACCTTGGTGGAGAGATCTAAAGTTAGGTTGACTACCATCCCTCTCCATTTTGCTGCATCAAACCGCTCAGTGCCAGTGTAAACTGTCCTTTGGACAACTGAGGTCTGTTTCTCTACATGAAGAGCAGTAATGAAATTTAGATCCTAAAATGATGCTAAGGGCAAGAAAAAAAGGACAGGTTGAGTATCCTTTGTCCAGAATACCTGTGTCCAGCAGTGTTTCAGATACAAGAGCTTTTTTAGATTTTGAAATATTTGCATAGGCTTTGCCACTTGAGCTTCTGTTATGATTTGGATCTAAACTATCCTCCAGAAGCTCCCGTGTAGAAGGCTTAGTCTGCAATGCTGCCATGTTCAGAGGTGCTGGATCATGAAAACTAACTTGCCAGCCCTATTGAAAGCCTAGTTAAAGGACTGGATTATGAGTGTGAGACCTTGGGGAAATGTGTCTGCTCCTGATCACTTCCTCACTTGCTCTTTCCTTCTCTACTTCTGGCTGCTGCAAAGCATGTTTTCCTTGGGCGTGTCCATCTACCACGATGTTTCAGCTTTGGCCAATGGACTAAAACCTCTGAAGCCAGAAATCAAAATAAATTTTTCCTGTTTCAAGCAGTTATTCTCAAATACTTTATCACAGTGAAAAGCTGAGTAACCTAGATTCCACGATACAAAAATTCAGAATACTGCAAAATCAGAAACTTCTGTCAGTGCTCAAAAAGTTGGAGATTTCAGAGCTTCTTGGATAAGAGATATTCAGTGTGTGTGTATTCCTATTCCAGCCTAAGAATATAGGTGAAGGATCTCGTTGTCTTCAGGCATTGCTAAGCAGACAATGAAATAAGTATTACCAGTTTAAAAATAGGTTCAAGTAATAGAAAATGGGAATGTTCAGAGTAACATTTTTTAAGGAAAGAGAAATTTAGAGTTAGAGAATTTAGAGCTTTAAGTCCATCCAATTTTAATTGTGCCTTGGAAAGGGAAGTGTTTATATATATATATATATATATATATATATATTGTTTTGGTGTCTTTTTGCTACCACACTTGGGCTTCAGTTGGAATCAGGTAACTACTCACTAATGCAGTTTCTGAGACTGGCCCTTCTTAGGCAGAGATGTCTTTGGGGACAATGTCCCTGGTTTGCTACAGATCCCTTAGTTCTGACCTGGGATCTGAAGTGTGTTTGTCATTGCATACCACTTTGTTGACTAATGCGATCAAACCCCAAATGAAGAGCCAGAGACTGAGGACTGCTTCTTTTCCTCCTTACTCTAATTAATTCTCTCCTGACACTCCCATGTCTTCTGGTTCTCACTTGTATACAGCTGTGGTAGGCTTTCTTTGACCCCTATTTCACTCCAGGTAGCAAGATGTTTTGATCATTTACCTTAATTTACAAGCCCCCCCTTTTCAATCCACGTCTTTTTATGACTTTCTTTTCTCTCTTTTACCCGAGTTAACTAGTCTTTCCTGCAAAGAAAGTCCTCATCACTATTCTACTTTGAGTCATAACATGCTAACAGGATGTAATGGGGAGGTACTCCAGGAATCCCTGCCTTATGCTGACATTTCTGGGATTGTGGAAGGAGTAAGAACTCTTTAAATAGTATCCCTTGAAAGCTGGGCCTGGTGGAACATGCCTGTAATCCCAGCACTCGGGAGGCTGAGACAGGAGGATTGTTATGAGTTTGAGACCTGCCTGGGCTGCAAAGTGAGCTTAAGGCCAGCCTGAATGGCATAGTGAGACCCTGTCTCAAAAAGACAAGGGCTGGGAATTTAGCTCAGTGGCCTAAGCGCCCGCCTAGCATAACACAAGGTTATGAGTTCTATCCCCACTGCTGCAAAAAAAAATAATATGTATAGTATCCCTTGAGATATAGACTCTGTGAGGCCCACTGAACTCTCAAGACTTCCTTTTGCTTCCTCACTTTATATAGAGAGGAGAAAGTTAATTAACAAAAATCAGGGTATATTACACTCCATAGTAAAAGTTACCCACATTTACATAGCTTAGGTTGTTACTAGCAGTATAGGGTGTTAAAATTTTATTTATGCAGTGCAATCATTCTTGTTGCACTAAAGTGATAATAAATATAATTTAAATTACCTGATGACTGAAAACCTTCCTTATTCTAGAATTTTCTGTATTGCAACTTAGCATCAAGGTGGAGTCTGGCCACGCTGACCTTTGGATACTTGGTCTCTGGACTTTCACAAACTAAATGAAAATGAGTGTACTGTCATTGGATTTTGGGGTGATAGAGTCTCCTTTTAGAGGTGATTTCAGGTCCTTTCTGTTCCCAACAAAAAATTGAGTATACCAAGCATGAATGCTGGCAAAGTTTTACATTTTTGTTAAAGGTAGGAAAAAACAGGCTCTCTGTAGAGTGAGTGTTGGGCCAAGTGAAAATGGAGGAAAAAATAAAAATAAATACTCACCCTACAGCCTAGGGTAGGCTGCTGTAAAGAGGCACAGTAATGAGCACTTAGTGCCGCCTGCCCTTTTTTATGTTTCCTCATTGGCATCACGTCTGAGTCATCCTATCAGAAACCTGCTTCATTTCTCATGAGAAGTCCACGTGCAGGCTTCTGAGAATGTTCTGTGCGTGTGTTCTGGAATCTTGCTGCACTTTCCTTACCAACCAGTTTTAGCCATACTCTATTTTCCCTGTCTCATTGGCCTGCTTTGAAGTGATTTAATTTGTTGAATATCAGTTTTAAGTAGAAAAAAATTTAAATTTAAATTAAGTACCTTGTGTAGAAGCAGGTAGGAGTGAATGAAAGCTTCCTCTCTTATGGGCTGCCTAGAGGTGATAGCTCTTAAAAAGCAGTCTGCTAAGTGATCCCAAGCTCATGCAAATTAACAGTTGTTTTCTTTCAGAACTGTGTGACTGAATAAACATTTACCATTTGTTTCATTTCTACTCATCTCTTAAAACAGTTGCTACAGGTCTTAATAGTAAGACTCAAAACATATAATGTATTAGCCTTGGCACATCAAAATATTGTTCATCTTCCAAACTTGAGATATTCCAGTTTGGCTTCTCTCTGAGTTTATAATGTTCTGAGGGTATGTATCTAAAAGCATATCTTACTAATCTCCTGGAATTGATTTTTTTAGAAAAAGTTCCTGTAACTTGTCACCATTCCCAACTTAAACATAGTCTGTCAGTTGTGAGATTGATGGACATTGTGGTACATTTCCACCCTAGGTGAGGGCCAAAGAAGAAATTTAAACCCCAGAGTAGTATTTTGGAAGAGAGACCTATGATATTAATAATGAGGTTAAAAATGGAATTTCAACCTTAGCTGAGAAAGCAGTGCTTCCTGCTTTTTTGTGCCGGTCTTTCTCATGATTCAACATGATCATCTCTTTTGTAGCACCAGTGTGACAACTGTGAGGGGTAAAAAAATTTCAGCAGCTGAACAACAGTATCAAATAAATTCATTTTGAGAACTCTCCTTAAAGGTTTATTCCAATCGTTAACATTCCTGGAGCTGGTGGTGTCTGCCAAGTGCTCAGCACTTAACTCACAGGCAGCAAATTTAGCATGACAAAGTTGCTCCCATTTTGCAAATGAGAAACCTGGAGCCCCAAATGGAGCCTCATTCAGTAAACTGCAGAATGGGGATGAGATGCTAGAGATACAGTATAAGGGATTATCTAGGATCATGTAGATGGTTTGTGATTGCCTTTGTATGGCTGCTCGGTTAGATCATTCTTGGCAAGTTTGGTGAATTAGTATCCTATTCCTGAGTCCCATTTCAATACCTAGTTTGGAACTCTTCCATTCCCTGAAAACTTCCATTGAAAGTTTTATCAATGGTATTTGCATAGACAAAATGGAATCAAACTATTGACATGTACTTTTTATAAAAAAGCAAATTTATATGAATGGTTTGTCAGTAGAGATAATTTAGCCAAAGGCACCTGTCTTCTCTAAGGACTCTGCCTGAAAAAGACTTTTAGGGGGAGCTTGATGAATTTTTTGTCTTTAAAATAAAGCTGTTTTTGAGGTATGAGAGAAGCTTAGTTTTTCAAATGGCACAATGAATAACAAAGGCCCCTTTTCACCTCCCAAAAAAAGGACTATAAAGGACATTTGTTAGACTCTTGAGGAAGAATTGTGCTGTTAACATAGAAGTATAGATACAAGAAAAGGGAAAATTGGAGGACAAGAGAGAGCAGGTAATGCTGGGGAGATGCCGGGCCTTGAAAGCAGCAGCTTTTACTAAGATGGTTACACCCAAACTTGAATTCACAACTCAGGAACACATGTTTACAGGGAAGCACAGAGGTTGACACAGGTCTGTGTGTTTCTCTCCCCACTTGCTTCCCCACAGTGGCCCTGTAAGTATAATCTGGCAGACAAGTGGCCAATAAGCAATCTACCTAGTAGAGTTCAGAGGATTTGTTTTTCTGGATTTTTAGAATAGTTAGAGCTTATCATTGATTTGGAAATGGAAAGTACATCATTTAGTGGATGTTATTCTTGAGGACGGCCAAAATTATATGTGTGTTAATGGGTCTTAAGCCCTGACCTAACCTGTGGATGAGAAGGCTCTTCAAATACTAAAATGCAGAACAAATAGAGTTGCTTATATACTTGGAAAGTGAACAGTGTTAGAAAGTCAGGCCTAATCTGTTTATGGGAATAGCTATTGTGAATACTTCATTTTTGTCCAAAATGTAACTCTTTTGAAAATTTCTCAGAAATTTTTTTAAGTTACTAAGTTGCTTATCTCTTCAAAAATAAATAAATAAAGCCAGTTACAGAATATGTAACTTCAGTTATCACATCTGTTTATCTCTCTTACATGTCAAAGTTTAAGTGCTGTGTTTTGTATATACAGTCATCATGATATTTGAAAAGGCCAGAAAGAAAAGCAATTATATAATTGTTTTCAAAGAACTTAAAAGCAAGCATAGAAGCTTCTAGAAACTAGAGAGTAATATTAATAATTACAATACCTGAAGTTAAGCTGCAAAATCCTATCCTAATTATTGGTAGTGATTAGTTAAGCATAAAGTTTCAAGCCTTGAAAGATTTTTTGAATTATTTTTCTTTGATTTTTTTCCACCCAAAAAAGGACCCACCCCATCATTTTCTATTTTAGCAGTTTCCACAACTTAAACATTAAATTCTTATTGTTTGATTTCTGTTATATTAGTAATGTGTGTTTTACAATTCTAATCTTCACGTTTTTCTTTCTTTATCACTGAAGTCGTCCTTTTGAAGCTGGGAAATTTTTCATAGCAATATTGACAGTGTTCACATTTGCATGATGACAGCCAAGGAATGGAGCAGTAATTTCTGAAATTGCAGAAGTATTTAGAACACTGATAAAAGCTGAAATATATTTTTGATGGATTGAAGTTAAGCATACATGATTTTTCCTGCTGTCAAAAGGCTCTGAATTTAGTGAATATTTGCCTGCTGTGAGAATGCAAGATTAACATCACAACCGTCACCCGGGCACCCAAACCCTGCAATTTAATAGCTTTTTAGGTTCTTTCCTTTTTCTAAACAGCAATTAATCTCATTTTAGTACAATTTTCTCGTTTCTGAAGTCGCTCATTGAATCGCTGTTTTGTTCATATTTGGCTTCAGCTCCTCTGCATAGTCATTAAAGTCCCAATTAATGTCACCTTTAGCTGAAGAGTACTCATTTTTATTGAGAAAATGACAGTTGCTGCCATGAGTAGTGCAGTGTAATATACATTAATTGCCCTGTAACACTGGTAATTACGAGTTTTTCAAGCCTCTCAGTAAACTGTCATGCCTAGACAAGACTGTGCTAAAATAGATTACTCATTAGGGAGACCTGTCCTATTTTCTGGTGGGTTCTTAGTGTTGGTTTAAAAAAAAAAAAAAAAGTCTTGAGCTTGAACAAATAGTTGCCAAGAGCAATTTCCTACAACAATATCCTTGTGTTGGGTTTTTCAGCCATCACTTAAGATTGTGGTCAGCAAACAGACAGAGTGCAGTGGATGCTACAGATGTTGAATCTTGAGCCCTTATTTCTGTGGATCACAAGAGCAAACTTAACAGTGCTTCATTCAGTGTTGAATAGAGTATAAGAAGAGTGTTCCTAGAGAATGTTGTACTAAAACAGGTTCATTCCCCAGGATTTTGAGAATATGGGAGATAGGAGTGTACCTCACTTACCAGGTCTTTATCACCTCTGTGTAGATTCCAGCAAGGAGAAACATTAATGCCTTTACTAAACAGATCCATTTGACTACTAAAGTGATACCAGACATGGCATTAAAGTATAGTCTTAAAAAAAAGATGGAAATCCTTAGTTGAAAAAAACTGTAATAGTCTTACATGTAAATCTGCCAGTCCACAATCCTTTTTAATATGTAGTTGCTAACTGTTGCGTTTGTCTGGATGGCTTTTTCCCAAAAAATTCATGTTCCTAATTGCAGTGTGGATATAATTTTTCTACTTCCCATTTCCATCCTATATTACTTTCATATATTGATGTTTTAACACAGAGTAGCGAACATGAAAGCCCATGGTTGTTCTGAACTGACAAAAGGAAACCTTGGTTGTATCCATGCCTAAAGCAGGTGTTATAACAATCTGCTCTCACCCTCTCCCTCTAAATGAATTTTGTCACAGCCTTTCAGATTTCCTTGTGGTGATGAGCTAATGAAAGTAGATAGTACAATTTGTGCTGACCAGGTAGCAAGTGCCAGCGCACAGCTGAGGATAGCTTAAAAAAATAAATAAATAAAATATAGCATCATATCACTGATTTACCCATTACACAGCATTAATAGTGAGAGACCTTGGTGTGTTTATCTGTTTGTATTGGTGTGCATTTATCGAATTGTTTATGACAAGACTAATTGGGGTAATTGTAGACACTGAAATTACCTGTCAGCTATATGTAACCACACTCCCTTTCTTTCTGACAAATGATGACAACTGAGGGACCCCGTAGCATTACTCATGATGGCTTTTCGAGTGGTAATAAGGACAATAGGGGCCCTGGCTAATTTGACATGGACAGCCTTCACAACAAGAAGCCAGCTAAATGACTTGTCAGGAGGGGAGAGAAGTCAGAAAAGTAATGGAGTCCCCCATGGCGCTCTGACAGGGAGATGAGGCAATTTCAACAGAAAGTGAAAAGGCTTCAGTTTGTCAAGTATTTAGAACAATCAGAGAGCAGCTAGAGGCTGGAACCTGACAATGAATTTGTGAACCATAGTAGCCATTTCATATAGGTCAGTTACTCCATAATGGCTGTGTAGTACTCAGAGAGTTCTCTTCTGGTCACATCTACCAACCGGAGCTTTGTCACCTTAAATTTCTGTTCTGTTTTACATGTTGGGAATAATAATTAAGGGTATGGAGGCCTAGCAATGGAAAGATGATATAAGTTGTGGTCACTAGTATACTGAAGAAAAAACCAAGATCTAGCCATAACAATACAGGAATGGCAACCCTTACTCAAGGAGAGTGTTAACTCTTGACTAGAGAGGAGCTGTACCCTCTAGCTTGAGCCCTAGCAAACTCCTTTCTCAACAAAATACAGTACAATAGTTCATAGGCCAAGACTTTGTTAAGAATCTTTTCATCTGATTACATAAAGGAATATAATGTTAATCTCATAGAAAGCTAGAAAACTGGTGCCTAACAATAAAACTACCTCTGTTCCCCACCCATAGGCTACATCCAGAACTTTAAGGAACTTTTGACCTTGATGTGTAGTATGTGGCTACAGTGCTAGACAGTGTACTGATGCTTTCACAGTTGTGTTGTCTTGACTGTCTGGTTTTGTGTTATTAGGGACAATCTGCATTACAGAAAATTTCCTAAATCAGGCCAGCCACCTCTCTGTGCCTCAGTTCCCTCCTTCATGACATGAGGAAAGACAAGTTATTTGCAGAAAACCTAATTCGCAGTATCTAGATGCACATAGAAGTTGATATTTTTATTAGTGCATATTAAATTACACAAAATAGCAGGTTACATGGTGGCATTTTCATGCATGCGTATAATACAGTTTAATCATATCCATCCCAGTTACCCTTCCTTCTTCTCTCCCTGACCTCCCTTCTCTCAGGTTAGGGTATTTTTATACAGTTCCATGTTCACTGTGCGCTTGCAGCAGTCTTTCTGCACTGCCTCCTGCCCTGATCCTTATGAATACAATACGCTTTCCATAAGGAATATATCACCTTTGTGTTTTCTGGTGATTCCCAAGTATTTAAGCTCCAGAATCTATCTGTTTGATGCTGTTTGAAGAAGTAAGTTTTGACCTCCATGTGAAAAAGAGGTTCCTTTTCTAAACTTTGTACAGTATAATATATTAATATACAGCATCTGTTATACTTCGCAGTATAGCTTAAAACATAAGGTTTCATAAATAGGTTGTCTAATGCTTATTGCAGAAGATTTAGAAACTATCCAGAGAAAACATTCATGAAGTGGTTTTTGGTTTTGCTTTATTTGGGGAGAGAGAGGATGTTGCGAAGTGTGCCCATTGTGAACAATCGCCCGTACACCCACTTGATCTGAATGGTTTTTGTGTGGCCTGGGGGTTGTCAGTGTCCGCGCTGGGCTTTCTGTGAGAGCAGAATCGGCATTACACCACGCCAAGCCTCGGCAAGCAGCACAGCCCAGCCCTGGCTTGGGAATGCCAGGAGCACTGAGAAGGGGGGAGCCTTCCCCTGGATGACTGTGCTCCCTGTGCACACAGGAGACTTTGGCTTAAAATGTCCCAGATGATGGCCTGCAAGATGTGTCCTTTTCTTCTCTTTACCCCCAACCCCCTGGACCAAACCTAGGACCTTCACATTAAGCTGCAAACTCAGCCCTTTTTCTCCTTTTTATTTTTTTATTTTTGAGACAAGGTCTCCCTGACTTGCCCAGACTGCACGGGAACTTGCAATTCTCCTGCTTCAGCCTCCCAGACTACTGGGATTACAGGCCTGTGTCACCATGCCCTGCTCTTTTCTTCTGTAAATGTGCTCTGCTAACATGAATTCTCCTTTGTGATTTATTAGTTCTTTCACCTTTGCCCAGGATGAGTCTTCCCCACATTATCATCCCTTTGGTGACATTCTTTATATTCTCCACAAATATTTGCCTAGCTAAGTCTTTTTTCTCTTGTGAAAGAAAAGTATTTATATTTTTAAAAGAAAAGTGCTCCTCATTTAAAATAAATTGTGCTTCTCTTTTTATAACAATGCCTATTTAATTCTAAAAGTCTTAAGAGTTCCAGATAATAAAGAGAACATAAAAGCATTATATCCTATTTGGTATATGTTATCACTATTAGTAGTTTGTTTTGTTTTATTGTTTGTTGCTTGTTGGTTGGTTGGGTTTTTGGGATGGGCTTGCTATGTAGTCCAGGCTGGTCTTGAGTTTTTTGTCCTCCTGCCTCAGTCACCCAGGTGCTAGAATTATAGGTATTCACTACCATGCCTAACACTATCGATTTTTTTAAAATATTTACATAGTATAATGCTGTATGTGCCATTATATGTTCATGTGTTCTTCACCTCAGAAGATATTGAGATTATTTTCATTGTCTAAATGTAGCTCTATGTTAACCTTTGTAATAGGTTCATAAGGTTGTATTATATTGAAATATAATTTATGTAACCAATCACCTCTAATAGGTATTTAGAAATCAACATAAACAACACTGGGATGAATATCCTTATAATGAAGCAAGTTGAGATATATGAGCTTCAATCAATTATTTTTAGGTTGTGGGGGTGCTGGAGACCAAACCCAAGACCTTATGCATGCTAGGTAGGTGCTCCAGCACCAAACTACAACCTCACTCCCAGTGAACATTTTTATTTTTTTATTTTCTTCTTTCTTGTGAAATATGCTATAAATGGATAAAACTGACATCTGTATTTTCTGGACCATGATGTGACTTTTAATGATAACTATTTTTTCTTTAATATTCAATGAAAAGAATTGTTTTCATTGACCAAAAGCTCTCTGATCTAGTTGTCCAGACACATATAAACAAGTGTAACCAAAGGTAGCTTGTAGATACACATTTGTTTTTTCCTCCTGGCTAGTCTTCAGAGTTTTTAACTCATCTGCAGTTATTTTATAGGCAAAGGAAGGCAGTTTGTCATGCCATAAAAATTATGCATTTATCTATTACATAGAACTTTTAAGTGTTTATTCATTTCCCTACCTGAATCCTCCATAGGCATCCAGAATAAACTTTTTCTTCTGGTAAGGAAATGTGAACACCCAAAAAATATTAGTTTTTGTTGTTATTGTTATTACTAACACTTCATGAAATCTCTTTCACATCCATGAATATTTCTTTAGAGTAATATAGAAAATAGATTTCCCAAGTCAAAGGGGCTACAGAGTTTTAAGGCTATTGGTATGTATTACTAAATTGCCTCTTGCAGGAAGGCTGTAGCAATTTCTTTGTCTATAAGTAATGTATGAGTATGCCTGTTTTGTGGTACCTGGGCCAAAGTTAGATATCCTCACTTTATAGTAAGATTGTGTGCTTTCATTTTTAGTTCTTCCCTCCCCCTTGTTTCTATTCAGTGTGCTTGCGTTATTCTTTATGCCTCCTTGCCATCAGTCATTTTATAACATATGCCTTCACCAAGCATATCTAAGAGCTCAGGCACTTATAATTAGAAAGTTGTGTGATATAGTGCCTTCAATCTCCATTTATAATTCCAGATCTTTCTGACCCTTGAGCTCTGGAATAGGTCATACTTCTTTCCTCTCAGGACACTAGATATTTCAGATTATTCCAAGTGGTCTCCTGCCCTCTTTCCTGTGCCTTTGTTATAGCTGTCATTATAGGTTGTCTCAGTCACACATATAATTGCTTCATTGCTGGTAACTGGCTTAATGTTGTCACAGACCTTATTGGCTCTTCTTATCTCAGATTTACATATAGCATCCCAGGGCTTTCTTTAGGGCATTCATCATTTTTCCTCCAAATGATCTGGTGACAGTAAAGAGTGATTCAAATTTTCATCAGCCAGCAGATGATATGGTGTTTCTTCTTTACTGCCACAAGCCAAAAAAAAAAAAGAGGAAATCAAGAAAAAGGTTTTCATTACTGCACTTCAAGGAAGTCCTGTCTTGGAGTCAGGGGAGAACGTTCTCAGGTCTCAAAGGCACTGACACTGGAAGTCGCTGTTAGGGGCAGCCCTGTCCCTTTGTGACACCTGAAGGGAAGTTATGTCATATTTCTTGCCAGTCTAGAAACCTTCCACAGCCAGCTGCCTTTCCTATTTACCTCTTACTCTAGGCAAAAGTCTAAAATTTTATGACATTAACTGTTACTATTGCATACTGATATGTAAGATTAGGTTATAGTTTCCTGAAGAGGCCTATTATTTTCCTTTGAAAAATACTATTTGCCACCTGTTACAAATGAGTGACCCAATAAGTTTTATGGACCTGATAACAATTGTGAATGTGGAGTTTCTTGTATGTTGAAGTGGTGTTATAAATGGTGTGAAGATCAAAACCTGGCCCCATAAGACTGTAACAGCCATCAAATAGCAGTTCTAGTATACCAATAGGACCAACCCATTTCCTATTTACAGAGTAAATTTGAAATGCTCAGATTTGAAAGTTTATGATCCAGTGGACAAGTGACACTCACCAAGAAGGCTGCCCTTGCTACAAGCACCTGTTAATGCCTCTTCACTTCTTTTTTAGCTCATTTGTAAATTCTCTTGTTCTTTAAACCTACATCTTTTTCTTTTGTTTACAAGTGGGTGCTTTCTTGATAAAGGATTCCTGAGAAAAGCTTATTCTGGAGGTAGTGAAAATTTGGGGGTCACCAAGGCATTCCTAAAGTGGTGAAGGTCTATATCATATTTATAAAATTGTCCATTATTTCTTGATTTCCCCCAGCAGTTTTTCTTAAGTGATTTGTATAAGACTTTTGCTTGGGCAACTCTGCTCCTACAGTCATACCTTGGTATCTGACTACTGTGAAACTCATTTTATTTGGTATTCTGCACAGTTTGATATGAAAATTTTATCCTGATAATCTTTGTTTGGTACCTGATGCACAAGGTGGAACTTGTCAGTGTTGGTTGTCTTGTTGACTTGCTACCCTTTCCAGCCAAAAGAATTTTTGTTACTCACCACACCTTTCTGAACCAACTAACAAAGACGACCAAGGTACCATTGAATTGGTGGCCATATTTGCTAAGAGTTCAGATTATACCCAGTTGGCTTCCTAAGAAACATGGTACCCTATGACAGCCATGCTTTCTTGTTGTACTGGATAGGAGCTTGGCACCTTGCCAGACCGAATACCACAGAATCCGGTTTCTCTGGAGACACTTAAGATGTCAGACACTCACCACTGTTTCTCTGCCATAAGACATACTATGCCTATGTGTAGTGGTGAGAGACCACGCTTATAACATCCCTTTTGTCAAGTCCCTTCCTTTCTATCTTCAGTGTTTAGTGAGCTGGGGCAAGAACAAGGCTGGCTTGAGTTCCTTCCTACCTTTCAAGTCTGTGTCCTCTCTGTAAAGTGCAACTCAACTTCAAGCAAAGAATGGGTTTTGAACTCCACCCCAAATGAGTTATTCCATGTTTAGGTACTCCTAACAGCAGCTGTTGGTTCCAGGTGACAAACTAGAGGGACATTAGGAGCAAAGATGATACACACATATGGAGTATGTACACTCAGGGAGAGTTTGCATGAGTCTGATGACTTTTAGTAGACATTTTCCATATATATATGTGCATGAAAATAGCCACACATTCAAAAAACTCATCTTAACCCACCTACCTGGATATCAGACAAAGGAAACTTGGGGATAGGAAAGGAAATTGATTTGGCTGAACCAGCAAAGTGAAATGCCTCTTCTTCAAGTTGGTTTATCTGCCCTTCTCAGTTAGCAAAGCCAACAAGCAAACCCAGAAATCCACTGCAGATTAAGCCCCAGTCACCATTTCCAATTCTTTCTATGATTGATTGTCCTTATGAAACTTCCTTTGTTATAAATGCACAGATTTGTGACTGTAGTATTTTCTGCACCATTACAAAGATCTACTTTTGTAAAAAATTGTACGTGAAGCTGTACTGGTCAGTGTAGACACTGGTGTACTGCAGAGCTCTTGAACTCATTCCTCTTGCATAACTGAAACTTTATGCTTCATTTTCTCCAAACCTGTGCTACTGTCACTCTACTCTCTGCTTGTTTGGGTCTGTGTCTTTTAGATGTGTCATATAAATGGAATCACACAGTGTTTGTTACACTGTGACTGGCTTATCACTTAGCATAATGTCTTCCACCCTCACCCATGTGGTTGCATATGGCAGGATTTTCATTTTCAAGATTGCATAATATTCCATTGTGTGTAAGCTTCACATTTTCTTTATCTGTTATCCATCAGTGGGCATTAGGGTTGTTTATCTTGGCTATTAGGAATGGTGCTGGTAAAAATAAAAAAGGTGGGCGTTGCTGGTAAGCATGGGAGCACAGACAACTCTTCAAGATCTTGACTGCAGTTAATTTGGGTAAATACCTAGAACTGAAAACGTTGCAATAAATTATTGTTCTATTTTTAATTTTTAAAGGAATTTCCATACAGAAGTACAAAAGGGACTGCATTTTACAGTCCACCCACAGTGTACAAGAGTTCCACTTTCTCCACATTCTCTCCAACAGTGATCATATTCTGATTTTTATTTTGTTTTTGGTGTAACCATTCTAACAAGGGCTAGTGGTACCTCCTGCTTTTGAGATACAGATTCTCAATAAGTGGTATTGAGCTTCCAAATGGCTTGTGTGTGTGTATGTGTGTGTGTGTGTGAATATCTATTCCTTTACTCATTTTCTGATTAGGGCATTTAGTGTTTCTATTAAGTTGTAGGAGTTTCTAACATATTTTGTTTGTGAGTTTTTTTTGTTTGTTTTGTTTTTTGTACCAGGGATTGAACTCACGACCTCGTGCTTGCCAGGCAGGCACTTATACCACTGAGCTAAATCCCGGCCCTCTAACATATTTTGGATATTAAACCTTTATCAGATGTGTTAACCAGCTTTGAGTTACTGTAACAAAATACTTGAGATAATAAAGGAAAATTTTTATTTTGGCTCATGGTTTCAGTCTATGATCACTTGCTTGTGTTGCTTTGTGGTGGCACAGTACATCATGGCAGAAACACCTAACAGAGGAAGCCTGTTCACCTCATAGTAGCTATGATGCAAAGAAGGAAGAAGGAGCAAGGCCACCCCCAGTGACCTAACTTCCTCCTACTAGGCTCCACCTCTTAAAGGTCCTACCACCTTCCAGTAACACCAGACACTGGTGGCCAACCTTTCAAAACATTGACCTTTGGGAGCTAATTATCTAAACCATAGTTGTGGGTATATAGAGTTTGCAAATATTTTTTTTCCATTTGTAGGTCCCCTTTTCATCCTGTTTGTTTCTTTTGCTACAGAAGCTTTTTAGCGTAATGTAGTCAACCCTAGTGTATTTTTGCTTTTATCGCTGTGCTTTTGGTGTCCTATCCAAGAAATGATTGTAAAGACCAGTATAAGAAAGCTATTCAGTACGATTTCTTCTAGTTTTACAATTTCCAGTCTTACACTTAAGCATTTAATCCATTTTCAGTTTATTTGTGTGGTATAAAATAAAGTTCCAATTTCATTCTTTGTATGTGACTATCCAGTTTTCCCAGCACCAGAGAATGGATCTATAATTATGGTTCTTAAAGCTCTCTGTGAATCTTGGAAAAGGTTCCCTCCAGATGTGTTGCAATTAAGCAGTTTGTTTGGAGTAAAATGGTCACAGTCTGCTCTGTATTTCCTCTGTGATGTAGAAGTAGTTTTGGGCATCATGAGTTGGACCTAAGCATAATGAGAACCAGCAATCGTGGCCTGTTAGTAAGAAGCAGATTCCCGCATCACCAAAATTGGCAGCTCTACCCCCTTTTATGGAAGTGGCTTTACAAAGTCACCCAGTGACTTCAAATCTGTTGAACTCTGGTTGCAAAAGCACTGTCTTGAGAGAATTGACACAGTTAAATGTTTATTAAGTGTTTATGAATGTATTAGTCACTGTGCAAACAGAGAACCAGGTGGGCTTCTTACTCCCACCTGTTCAAGTCCCTGAAGCAGAGCCACCTGGAAAGCTTCACACAAGTAATTGGACCTTCGCCCTTCAGAACTTCACTTTCCTTTAATTCAACAGTGAGAACTTTGACATCTGAAATATCTTCTACAGGTGACCTTTGCTATTAAGCGTAAGTTTTATGTGAATTGTGCACTGTAAACTTGCATTTCACATGACTGAGATGGAGAGATGATGCAAACAGGCTCAAAAGGATTGTGGAGTGATTTGTAAGAGGTGGCTGAGCAAATAAGGGTTTCTAATTTGCCTTATACCGCGAACAATTTTTTTTTTTGAGATAGGTTCTTGCTATGCAGTTCAGGTTGGCCTTGAACTCGTGACAATCCTGCTGGTCAGCCTCCCAAGTGCTGGGATTACAGGTGTGTCCCATCACACCTGGCAACTTTTTCATTTTAAATACATATTATTAGGAATTCAGAAGGCCTGAGTGTATTGGCCAGCATACCTGTTGCTGGGACAGAGTACCCAGTACCCACAATTTAAAGGAGGAGAGGTTTAATTCGGCTCATAGTTTTGAGGATTCAGTACCTTGCCGGGGGCTCCAAGGCAGAAATGGCATGTTAGAAAGGCATGGCAGAAGACAGCTGCTCAGCCCATTGCAGCTAGGAAGCAGAAAAAGAAGTCATGGGGGATAAGACTACAACTTTTCCATGACCTACTCTGCATAGGGAGATTTGGTATTTGATCTTGGCGCCAATGAAGCTGCTGCTTAACCAGACTTACTCGCTGAACCTCATTGTCTTAATCTAGTGAATAAGAGATTTGAGCTAAATAAAAAGTACACTATCAGCACTTAGTACATAGGCAGACCCACCAGCAGGCTCCCTTTCCATACTACTGGAAGAAGAACTTGAGCCAAGAGTTTTCCCACTATTCCCAAATGTAGCTGTCTCTCAGACCTCTTGCCTCTGACCACCTTCCCTAGAGACTAACAAAGGAGCAGTTTCATTTGGGCAGCCAAATGAATCTGAGATTCCTCAAACTGCTTCCTCCCTATTCCCCATGCTTTTATGGTGAATAGGTTTACTGTAAATTGCTGCAAGAATATTTGTTAGTAGAGTGATAGGTGAACCACAGCTGTTACTTTGCTGACTCCAAAGGAGGAAATGTTCAAAACCTGGGGAAATGGAGCAAATGGAATCCAGGCTTTGATTCAAGACATCTGAAAAGCAAAGACGAAAGAGAAAAAGAATGAAGATGTATATGAGAGTCAGTGTGAATGGTCTTCAAGTGTGGAACACAGCAGTTTCCTAGGAAGACCTTTAAGTCCTCTTCTGGGAAACCTACTTTTGCTCTTAAGGCTGTCAGTCAATTGATTGGACGAACCCCACCCACAGTGTTATGGATGAAGTGCTTCACACATTCCCACTGGCTTGGACAACCAGCAGTGCATTCATGACTGTGCCAATCAGGTGGTTTGGGATGGTCTCATTGGGTGGTACAAGCTGCTAGATGGGACAGTTATGCATGTACCACTGGTGGCACAAGCCACCCGATGGGACAGTTGTGCATGTACAGCCCCATCATGAGCATGTTAAAGTCACTGTCTGCATTAATTACATCTACAAAACACCTTCACAGCAATACCTGGATTGGTGATTATTTAGATACCTGAGCACCACATTAACCATCACAGTTCTACTAATTTCCATCTTACTAATGATTAAGAAGCTAAAGCAAGTGACATTCCTTTTTCAGTGTGACCCTTATTGTACAGACTAGCCAGACTGTCTCACTCCAGAACTAGCTCCCACCTAAAATGCTATACTGCATGCCACAGACCCAAAGAGGCCTTATAGTTGCAGGTATGGTGGGACCAGGGAGATGTTCTCTACTATACCATCTTAAAAACTATGGTGTCAGTCATCTCACAGCCATCCAGTACCCCAAGGTGGTCTCATGCTTTTGGGTCCCCATAAGGATCAGATAAACTATCTTTTGGGTCCCCATAAGGATCAGATAAACTATCTTAGGAAAGAATTCACTTCCTTTTCTCCCTCCCATTTCTTTTCCTTTGATCTTTTCTCTCCAAATTATATTTCCTTCTCACTTGGCTTGCCCTATTTTCCTTTTCTGTTTCTCTCATGTTTTCTTCTGTATCCATATTAAAAATGATTTCTTCTTGAAATAGAAATGAAAAGGAGGAGACAAAATGGAGATGTTAATAAATGGAGCTTAATTGTTTAGGTATCTGTAGTAGCAGTTGTGATCTGATCCACAAAAACAAAAAGGGATAGAAGAGAGCAAAAAGAAAAGAGAGAATGGGAAGGAGAGCAGAGAAAGAGAGAGGGGTCTCTTTTTGGTTTTCGTTGTTGTTGTTGTTTGATTCCAGGTGACACCAGTGAGCAGCCCCTCACAGAATACTAATGCCTCAGACTAGTGGGTAGTGAACAGTCACAGTGATAATTGTCTCATGGAAGTGAGGGGTAAATATGGAATGAGAAGGAACTTGAAACCCAGGGTATTCTATATCTCATTCTGAGTGATGGTGACTTAAGACCTTTTTTTTTTTTACAGTATTTTATGTTCCTTACTGTATATATTTTATATCCCGATTGAAAAAGTAAAATAATAGTAATACATGCATGCACAGGTCCTGTCCTCTGAGATTTCTGCTTGGTTCAGCCTCTGGTATGGCCTCCATTGTGGCCTGGACATTGATTTGTAAAGCTCCCTGGCTGATTGCAGAGCAGAGCCAAGGCCAGGAACCACTGCTGCAGAAGAAGGGTGACCCATGGTTTTCAACCATGCTTCTGGTTAGGTGCCTTGACAGGGTCGCTGTGGACCAGCATCTGGCCTCGACCTTCTGAATTTTAGCCATACATAAGAATTGTCAGGCCAAAGGAGACAGACTTTTCACAAGCCAAACACTCAGCAATTGACTACATTCATTAGCCCTATTATCTGACATTGAAAAAAACAAAATCTGACAAAATTGGAGACCTCTTGGCTCTTTCTTTTCCAGATCTTACATTAAAAGTTATCCTAAAGTCACTAACACATATTTTCAAGTAGAGTAGATAGTACCTCTGCAATTCTGAAATCTCAAAAAGTTTAACTTTTTAGTAAGGTGGCACCAAAATACATTTAGCAAAAAAAAAGCCCTGAACTTTTCATAAAGCCATTGAGAGATCTGACTTATTTTGCTTTGTGCAGATAGTCATATTTGCTTCAAAAATGTGAATATGTTTGATTGTAGACTGTTGCTTTATGCCCTGCTGTGAATGTGACATGATATGCAATACTTATTAACTCCTAAATCTAATAAATTTAATTATGAAAGTCGTCTGACCCAATGTTTCTGGTAAAAGACTGTGATTGTAGTCTATTTATATTACTCCATACCCTGAGGACCTACCCTCATCTGTAGCAGTAGCCTCGCCCCAGGGTAGTCCATTTTCCACCCATCTCTTGGTTTGAATTATGCTGACAGGTGATGACATTCATCTCAGCAGGAGCTAGCTCAACCTTGCCTACCATTCCATTGCCTGGCACTGAGCCTGGCACACCGAGGCTGCAGTAAATACATGTTGAAGGAATACAAGAATGGATTGTGTATAGATTCCTTTAGTTTCACTCTCAGAGGATGGCCTTTTATCTACCATCTCCCTAAATCCTAGTAGCACCATGCTTTAATGACATGTGTTTAACTGCATCTACAAATTCTTAAACGATTGTGTTTCCAGGAGAAATCAGGTATTTGGTGACATTACTTTAAAGAGTGGTTGGTCCTAGGGTAATATTATTTTGATTTTAATAGTGGTTTCCATGTTGAACAGGGACAACATAGACCTAGATCTGGGGCACAGGTTCGTTTCATTCTGACATAAATGACTAGGGCATTCTAAAGCTACCCAGAGTAGATTGCTATACTCAACCTTAAAATAAGGGATGAAATAATAATTCCAGGCAGAAAGAAAGCAAGTGAAGCAAAACAAACACAAAAACCCTTGAAGTGCTAAAGAAACTGGCACATTCAGAGAACCGTGTCTGATTCTGTGTGGCAGGATATTCGTATTTTGTTGGATGGAAGGTAATAGGAAGGTGATGAAAATGAATTTTCCAGGAAAGCAAGATCCTATGAATCTTGTAAGCCATGACATGAAGCTTGGATTTTGTCCTTAGATGTATGTGTCAAAGGGTACAATAAATGGCCTGCTATGAAAATCCACTTAAGGATTAAGCCTATTCTGCTGGGAAAAACCCTTCATGGTGGTTAAGGTGCTCCTGTAACTCCAGCTGCTATTCCAAGTTTGGCTGGGAACTCTGACAAGCAGTCACCTCTGCCATTTGCTGTCTCTAGGCATTGCCACCTCCACAAGCCACTTTCTACGCATCACAAGTGCAGTATGGCACATAAAGTCCCCCTGAGGTTAAACTGGGAAGGAATTTCATACTGTGGTTTCTGCAGATGGTCACTGTGCTGTAATGGAAGTCAGAAAGCATCCTCTTAGGACCCTAGGAGGAGGGCCAGTTTTTGTCCTAGCAGACAACTGCGTACAACTGATGAGTGTTGTGTATGTTAAAAACAAAGGAGTCACAATTCCAGTTCTCAAGATAACGGGAGACAAAGGATTTAAATTTAGCTGAGGAGTCATAGATCTTCCTTCAGATGTATTCAAGGGTTAACTAGAAATCCATATAAAAAATACAATCTGTATGTTCTCTTGTTTTGTTGTTGTTTTCTTTCCAACTACTATGTTGAGCTGTTTGGAAGTGAAGTCAATCTACGGCCATACCACCCTGAATGCACCCAATCTTGTCTGGAAGTGAAGTCATTGCACTCATTTTCCTATATTAAAATTTTGAAAGTAGTTCAAAACATTGATTTTCATGGTTCTCAGACATTCTAAAATAAACTGAACCAAGGATGTAACTTTTCATTTAGAAAAAATTTTTCCTTTGAAGAGTAAAAGGACTGTACAAAGGTTGTTGTATTTTGTTTTTTTCATTATTAAAGCAGAAAGTACTAGGGTGTGTTTTCCTTGGTTTCATTTTAATCTCTGATTGTACTTTGATTTGGAGTTTTGTTGATAAGTTTGACTGACAAAAACTGTGTGATTTGTATACCTACGTACATGATAACCTGGACCATCTTACACTCCTAGTAGTGACTTCTAGGAAAAGCGAAGTGAGAGCCAAAAAGAAAATAAATCTGCCCCATTATTAAATTTGTGCTCTTGACTCCTGCATTTGTTACTACTGTAACAACTGGGGTTAAACTGTCAGTTTGACAACTTGTAAAGCTCTTTATCATAGAAAGCAAGAAAAATCAATGCCAAATTACCTTAGGAATATTATTGATGACCTAAATGTCATTTTCTGTTTTTATTACTTTTTGTTGTATTTAGCTTGTAATTCAAACTGCTCTCTAATTAATTTGGTTTGGCTCAGTTGGAAATAGAAAAAGCTAACTATCTAATAGGTGACACATGTCACAGAGAAACCTTACAACATTCCCATTTCCCCAAGATCAATCAACCATGAAATAACTTACCGAACTTTTGTTTTTCTAGCAAATTCTTAAGAAATACAATAAAATTAAATTTGTCTAGTCCAAAGAAAGGGGAAGAAACATAAATGAGCAAAAGTGACCCGAAAGCCCAGCTTTATCTAACTATAATCTCTCTCCTAGTTGTTAAAATATCCCGAAGCACTTGATCATGTTGCGTTTTAATTTCAAAGCCATGTGTTGCATTAGTAAAGTGCACATGTTCCTGATTTGAACTATGAGCTCCCTGGCTGTTAACCAGAACTCTCTGCTGGCACAGACAAGGTCTCCAGAAGGTCAAAGGCCTAGAGCCTACATCTTGGTTAGATCTTACCCCATGGAAGCCAGAAGCCTGGGTCAGGACTGCATTGCCTGTGACAGACCCTGATTAGATTAGGCCTACATTTATCAACTACACAGAGATTACATTTAACCTTTCAACTCCAGAGTTTTGATGTATCTTTATTTTAAAACAAAAAGGTGAATGTTATTCTGCCAAAGTCTTGGTCCAGTAGTAATCTAGTACAACACGCGCTTTTTCTGATTTCATCTACAACCAGGTTTATATAAGGACAATATATAAGATACACCCTGAGAAACATTTTACCAGTTCTCTAAAATGTTAAGTATGATATATTGATATTTATAGAAAAGCACTTTATAATTTTATCTGTTATTCATTTTTTTAGGAGTTTAATATATTTTCCTTTGGTCTCTACCTAGATTTACTTGTTTCATATATTTTTTCATTCATTTATATTTAATAGATTAGAACTGTCCTGTCAATTGATTAATAGATCCATATGTGGAAGGAGTAATGAACTGCTTCTAGGAATCTGATTTCTTTTTATTCCCCCAAGGATTTGGTTTAAATAGTACCTTGAAACATTACCTTAGCTGTTCAAAATGCATTGTTTAACTCTCCAGGAAGTAACTATTAGACTTCTAACAAGACAGATTGAAAAATATAGTTTTAGAATAGGTTTTTTAGTTCAGTTGTTTCATATTCTTCTGAGGAGCATTTGACCCAGCTTTTGACTGCAGGGCAGTCTTACTTCACAGATTTAGAATCTGCCAGGGACATTCATGTCACCCTAGATATCTGTGAGAAAGAATCTCAGGGCAGCAGTAATAATGATAAGACCAAGTCATGGGGAACAATCTGAATCCATAAATAGGGCTTCAAACTTCCTTATTCTTTCACTTACTTTCTGATTCCTCACTGTCTGCCTGCGTTAAGGGTAGGGAGCAGTCCCTATTCTCTTGAAACTTTCTGCTTTCTAAATTCTGCAGCAGAGTCCTTGTCCTATGCCACTACAAGTCATATATAACTAAAAACTACTTCTTAATCACACACTTGGTTTCACCTTCAAGATAAAATTATTCTTTACATTAAAAAGACTGCTTTTTCTGTTATTACATTGTTTTGCAAGTATACTTATTGAGTTAAGTAAACTCCTTTCATGTGACATAGGATCCTGGGTTTGAAAGGAGAAAAGGCAACAAAGAAGCTTCAGCAGAAGTAATTCTTTCTCTGAGTAAACAAAAGATAAAATGAACGCATTTTAATTACATTAAAAGTGGTTGCCAATCACCCAACATACTCATCTTTTTTTTTTTTCCTCATTCAAATGAAATCTAAATCTCAGAGCCATTTAAAAACTTTTCTAAAACATGAGGGAAGTTGCTTTGCAAATTCTCTTTCATTTGGAAGTGATTTTTAAATTTCATATTATATTTATCAACATCGAATTTCAAAAATTGCTGCATGGAGTCGTATTTATATTTTTGTCTCAATATTTTAGATGCCATGCTTTTCACTTTGAGGTTATATTATTTTAAAAATTACTCTGATTTTGTACTGTTTAATTTACAGGATATTTGTATTTAATAGGTCTATCAATAACATTTACTGAGCCCTAAGTGTGAATAAAATAAAATCAGCTTCACAATATGGCCAAGATTAGTGACAGGAAAAAAATAAAATGTTACATTATTATTCATTAATTCTAATTTTAAACTTTTAAAATTCTCTTGGTTTTTAAATAAATCCCTACACCTTTTCAACCTACCAAACTCACCCTATCAGTTGAGTCTCCTTATGTTGGATGCCTTTTTAGAGCCACCACTTATTGATAGATCTGAAAGCAGTGATCTGTTCCCCAATCTTTGCCCTCTCCTGTTTTTCTGAAGCCTATTTTATGTTTAAAGGTTGTTAACTTTCTGACTATCAAGAAAGACTTCACACAATCAGCCATTCAGACATCTAATCAGCGATCAGAAATGTTTTATGAGCAACTGCTGTGTACCAGGCTCTGTTCTAGCCAAAGATTATTCGTTTATCTATTCTTTCATTTATTTTGGAGTACTGGGGATTGAACCTAGGGACTCTAACACTGAGCCACACCCTAGCCCCTTTTTTATCTTTTACTTTGAAACAGGATCTCACTAAGTCACTAAATTTCCCAGATGGGATTCCAACTTGCAGGCCTTCTGCCTTAGCCTCTCTTTGTGCTAAGATTACAGGTGTGTGTCTCTGTAGCCAGTTTTCAAAGTTCTTTAAAGCAATTTAAAGATACGGCTGATGCCCCCATTCACAATAGTGCAGAGTTAACATTGGAATTAGAATCCTCAGAAATATTCTTACGTTCCCTTCTGCCTGAACTTGCACGATTTTAGAATGTCTCAGCCCCTCGTGGAGAGAAATAAATGATCCACATACGGGAGAACATAATCTTAAATACCAGATTCCATGTCACCACAAGCCTGGCTTGGACTGATTAGAAGATCTCTAATGTCCTTAGGTATAAATTTTCAGGGTTGTTGGGCTTGGCGACAATTGACTTTCTCTTGCTCTTATCATTGCTGTTAGGAAGTTCTGAATAGACACCTCCAAAGATGTCCCAGATAGGGGCCCCGGGAAAGTCAGGGAAGGGAGAGAGACAAGAAAGACAAAAGGGTGAGAGATCCCACCAACAAGAAAGGCAGCCCAAGAAAGCGCAGCCTGTGTCCCTAACAGTATTTTGTTGATTCCAAAACTCCTTCATCGTTGCGTCTGTTTTTGCCCTCTGCTGCACACTTCTCCTTCTGTTTTATCTTTAAAATATTTTAATATACCTCCCTTCCCTTTTCATATTCTGTGCAATTGTTTTGTGCCTCTCCTGCACCCAGAGAGATCATATCTATAAGACTTGATTTTAAAGTGTTTCTTAGAATTAATGAATAACTCCTTCAGGTTTTCCAGTTTAATTAGCATGTATTTGTCTTGGAATACAGTACACACTTTAGCATGCAATTCTTGCCTGTTTGGATGTTGGTAGGTTTTAGGGGTAGGAGGGGGGAGAAGTTGTATTTTTAGCCATAGTGATTCACTTTGTAGATGATGTACATTGTAGTCTGTTCTCTAGTTGATTTACTGCATGTGGAATCAACAATCAACTCACTCTAAGTACACCCTACAGTTTCAGTGGTTTATAAAAGTAATAAAAATATAAAATGCTGAAATAAATATTTAAGATTCCTTTTCTGCATTGCACTAAAGATATGATGAAAATAAATTTTAAGAGAAAGAATTTGCACTTGAGGAATTCAGGTAAAAGTCATGAAGCTATAATTAAAAGCAGAGTTGTGGGGGGAGTAAAATTGGGGAGAGATAATTAAATTTTACTATTTGCCTTATTTTTATCTTTTATTCACTTACACAAAACCAGTCCTGATGGACTATAAAATGCAGCATATGTCATCACATTAAAATAAAGTTCTGTGTTCAGAGTCGGCATGTCTACTATGTATGCCACCACTACCTGCATCAGAATCCTGCACACAGGGTTTCAAAGAAATTACTCCTTTAAGATGAGAGGTCTCTGAATGATGGATGGATTTATTTCCTGATTTTTAGATGCATCCCCAGCCTTCTTCCTCCTTTACCGACTCTCTGTTCTAGGTGGGACCGTTGTCTTATTCTCTTAGAAACATGATAGTTCCCTTCATCAAAGAACACCTCACAACTCAGCCCCTACCTAAGTCCAGTTTTTTCTTCAGTGTGCAAATCGCACACCCACTAAGAGCCTTTCCCAGAGACTACAACCAAGGGTGGGGGTAGGGGGGCTCTCACTGGTTCCTAAACCTGGCTGCACATCAAAATTAGTAGAAGCAGTAGTTTAAAATAGAGATTCCTGAAGCTCCCTCAGACATACTAAATCAAAGTGTTTATGTCTAAGACCTAGGAATATGCATTTTATCCAACTTCTCAGCCAATTCTTATATAGCTGCCTGGCATTCTCCATTTATGTTCTGGGAATCATTGCTATGATGAGAGGAAAAATTAACAATCATTCTTCAGTGTGTTGGAACTGAATTTAAACCTCAGCCCCTGCCCTTATTAGCTGATTAGGTTTTCAGACTTCTCTGGGCCTCAGAGACTGTACTTTGCCAAAGATTTTTAGGAAAAAGATATTATATAGGTATAAGAGACCACTCAATGAAGTTAGTATACCAAATAGCATGAATATACTCATCCGAAGGTGGTTCACTGTAATAGAATGCTTTCTTGAGTATTATATGTTTATTAGTCTCCTTTATGCTGTGGTACACAGAATATTAGCGACATTCCCGTTTTAGTCCAGGTGAGTTTTCTGTCTATGATCCAGAAGTTTCCATCATTTTTATTGGAGAGTGGAGAGTGAGATTCGATTTCCTGTACATTGAAGCACCCATTATATGATTGGAGATGTGGTAAAACCATGTGCCATTCTAGAACTAGAGACTACTTAGGTATTAAAGTAGATTTCTGTTTAAAGAGAATTTCTCTTTCTTCACTCAGGAACCAGAAAGTGGTCTAAGAATCTTAGAACTAGACAGGACTTCAGAAATCATTTCATTGAGGCTTCTTGTAAGACTTGGTGACTTTCTGCCTGTAAATGCTTGAATCAAAAATCTCAATAGCTCATCAGGATGAGTTGGAGAACCTACTTAAAATGAGATACATGTAATAAACCTAAACTGAAACATTTTGAATTGTTTTAAATTATTGGTGACCAGTGACCAGAGTCACTTAAGATATTATTGAATTAACTAGTACACATAAAATCCTACTAGACAAGTGGATTCCTTATAAACTACCATGATTGGACATGTGCCTCCATCCTAACCTTCTATCTACAGCTTTTGAAAAGGAACTCCCTTTATCACCGTAGATTGATTTGGCAATCAGCAATTAACATCCTTGAAGATTTAGATAAAGTGATGATTAACCTCATTTGCTAAAAACAAGAAATGAAATGTACTTATTACTTATTAGGTACTTTTTATGAGGTAAATTCTGGACAAGTGTGATTTTATATTCATTAATTCTATGCATATCTTACTAATCCCTATAACTTTTATAGAGTAAGTGCCATTATTTTTGTTTTAATCATAAGGGAACTGAAGCCTACTCAAAGTTGGAGAATGAGTATGTAGGTGAGATGGGAATCTAAGTCTGACCCCAAGCATGTTTAACAGTAACTAACGACATTAGACTATGATTTAGGCTAAGGTTTCTAAAATTTTGAATTAAATATTAATTAAAGCTGTGCACTTTCTCCCTAAATAACTTTGCACATATTGTAGCATTTTACATATAGATTCAGAAAGCCCGGGGACTCTCTGAAGCTCATGCTTCCACAGCTATCACCGCCAGTGAGTATATACCTTTAGTAACGATTGTTAACCAATTACCAGATGAATATTTGCCTCACGTACTTCACATGTTGAGTTTAGCTCTGTAAATAAACATAGAAAGGAATAATTTGGTGTGTACATCCCATTGGGTTTAAGTATATACTGAAACTGGGATATCAGACTTTTTGTTTTGTCTTGTTGTGTTTTTTGTTTTGTGAGTAGGCAGAAATATCTTTTTCTTTTTTACATTCCTTTTTGCACATCACACACTAGGACTCATACTTGCATATAAAGATAAGGACAGTAATAAAATTTTGACATACAAGGGTTGAGAGAGACCAGATCATCCAAGAACACAATCTTCTCTTTTATAGTTGAGGAAAAAGAGCCCAAAAAGTCTCTGCAGCTTTCTCAAGATCACACAGCCAGTTAGAATCACAGTGAGGCCTGGAGTCCAGAACTTCAAGTTCATAACTGGAGTATTTTTTTCTGTTCCATTGAACTAATCATTAGCTCACGGCTTACACATCCAAACAAATAATTTTGTCTGGTCTTGGCTTCAATCAGTTCTTCATTCATCCATCAGCATTTATTGAGCTCTCAACTGTGTGCCAGGCACTAGTAGTAAGGCACAGAGATGATCAAATCCAGCCCCTGCTCTTAGAAGAATTTCAGGCACTAGAGAAATTGGCAAACAAATCCAGACTGTGGCCCTGCAGCACAGTCTTGGAGTCTTTCTCCTCTGAAAAATAGAGGTTTTCAGAAGGTTTTCTCCATTGAGGAAAATAAGTAAGTTTGTATTGGCAGAATATTGGCCAGTATACACAGTTTTTCCTTCAACAGAGTTTCTTGTCCCAGAAGTAATCATAGATCATAACCAGACTAATTAAGAAATGGGAACCTGTTTTCTTTCATGAGGCCAATAATTGCCAACTCTGGCTTTTCAAGGGTATTTCCAGTTACCTTAAAGCCCATTGAGGAATTCCCAAAATAAAAGTAATTCTCACCTGCCATAATTTATAAACAAAATTATGATAAAATTATAAATATCACCCTTAAATAGGCAGGGGTATGGCAAAAATTAGCTACAGGGAGGAAAGGTGTAACAGGAGTGCATTGCATTAGATCAGCAAAAGCTTCATGATGCAACAGCCATTTGAATTTTACAAGAAAATGAGTGAAAATTGTATTTTAATACTGCTAGTTCATTCCTGGTAAACCATCATTCTCTAAATTAACTAATAATACATTATTTTTTGTTCATGCTTTAAAATGCCTCTGTTCTAAGCTATCAAATGGTAATGACATTCTTGGATTTAGAATTTTTACGATATTTTAAGTTGCAAATAACTTTTTTTAAGCTAAGAGAGAAGCAGAAAGAGCTCGTGAGCAAGCACATTTGTGTATGAGAGGTACGAGAGGAATGGATGCATGCAGAAGGAATTTTGTGTCAGGGATTTTTTTAATGCATTATAATGCAAATTGCATTTTTAAATTGGCGAAATTATTGATGGCTTTCTTGAATGAAATAATTTCTTATACAAGTATTTCAGTCAGATGACATTTCATCATCAAATAACAGTAAACACAATAGCCATTTCCCATTAAACTGTTCTCTAGAGCCAGGGGCTTACAAAAGAAAATAAAACTTGCCCTGTTCCAAACATAGCATTGTACTAAACATTTGTTTATTACACTAGAAAAGAAAAAGAGTCCTGCCAGCCAGATATGGTGGACTGGAAAAACATGCCATTCTGTCAGATCATCCCAAGAAATCTCCCTTTTCCCCTCCTTTCCTAATGTTTGACAAGTGGAGATGAATTTTTTAAATCCAAGTCTCTTTCATGCCATTCACTGGGATAATACTATAAAATCTTTCCTCGGATACTCAGAGTATTACTACATCAATGACCTGTCAGCAGCTGCATACAGTTTTTCTTTTTAAGACTGTGTAAAGCTATGGTTAAATTCTAATTTTCTAAAATAGGTTTAAGTATGGGGAGAGCCAAAATTAGGTGCACTTTTCTTGCTAGAAATCAGACCACAAATTGTACATTGTGCTTATAAAGATGATTAAGGCGGTCCAGCCGCACACCAGCAGTTCGGCAGATTAATTGGAGCATGCAGATTTGTGTAAAAACATATGTTGAGTTTGAAGAAGCCTTTTCTTTCTTCTTTTTTTTTTTAATGCTGTTTTAAAAGTTTTTTGCAAGTCGCTAGGTATAATTTTCACATTATCTAATTTTCTCCTAAAAATCCAAGACTAAATTCATACAGGTCAAGGGTCCAGTATCTAAGCATTTTGTCAAAATGAGAACGTACCTTTCTCCAAATTAGTAGCAACCTTTTTTATTTAGTAAATCTCAAAGTGTTCATTATTTTAAAATTGTTGAATGATAAAATCCAGTGCCACTTGTTTAAATAAGGCATAGACTTAGCAGCCAAACAGAGCTGAAACCTCTGAGCCATGATACACGTGAAAATATAAAGAACGGTTGGGAAATATAAGTTGAGATTTATAAATGTATTAGAATTAACTCTAAAAGGAAGGATTTGAGATGAAGCGTGCAAAGTGCTTGGGAGAGTGCAGGTCCACCTCCGGGGTGTGTTAGTAGAGGTTGGGAAGGCAGAAGTAGCAGCAGGGTCATCTCAGTCAGCAGCAGTAAGGGTAACAGGGTGGGTGGCAGTGGGCTTGAACAGTAAGGCACTGAAGTCAGTTATTTATCAGAAAGACAAAAATAAGACATAGGGGTCTAGCAAGCAATACTTGCTTAAAGCAGCTGTAAAGTACTGTATATTAAATCTCTTGCCACACACCTGGAATATGATCTGGACAGTATAAAAAGAAAAAAAGAAAAAGAAAGAAAAGGATACAAACAACAAAAACAATCTTGGTGACCTTGTTTTCCTTAGAATCTGTCCTCTCAAATTTTTCCTGTTGTTCTTATTATGTTTGCTTTGTAGCAAGGAAGAATAATCTATCTCATTAGGTGGGTAAAATTTCCACTCTTTCTCATAGATTTTTTTTGTTAGGATTTAGTTGGATCTTATCTTAAATAATGCATGAATGAGTTATCCAGTCTCACCTTTTCCCCTTTAGCTCTGCCTGGTAAGTAAATTTCCCCTTTCTTCATTTCTTTATGTGCTTGAAATCACTTCCCCTTGATTATTTTTTCCTTTAATACTGTAAACATAATTGTCACCCCATGGGAATTTCTTGCTGAAAATAGGCTGGAGTTCCTCTCTGCACTACTTTTGAGATAACCCCCTACTGTGCATGCAGGCACACATGTGCATGTATGTGTCTGAGAGACAGAGATGGGGGGACAGAGAGAGAGAGATGGGGATTGAAAGGAGAGAGTGCTAGAGAGAGGGAGAGAAACAGGCAGACTCTTCCCTACCCAAGTGAAACTGGCAAGTACTGGTAACTCAGTGCCTTATGTGGGCCATGAGGAGGTAGGCTGTCTTTACAAATGAACTACTATATGAAGTTGATTTCAGATGTCAACATCCTATCCTGGAAAGGTTTAGTTCATGTCTACAAATTCACTAGAATGGGCCTCTGTAGTTCTAATTTTTGTGTATTTCTAACAATGGGGGAACAACTAACACTTACATGAAGACGTTCCAGGCTATTTAACAACTAGACAGAATACCTGGGCCAATCACAGAACAGCCAAGTGTTCTCATACACGTGGGTTTTCATCATAATAAATGTAATTTGCCAAAGGAGGCCCTAGGCAGTGATGACAACAAATTTCAGTAATGTCTGATGCTTACTGGGCTCTGATGGTTAAAAAAAAAAGAAGAAGAAGAATCAGGCAGGCCACACATGTGGACCCTCCAAGCCTCAGTTATGCATCTGAAAACAGTTGATTATCACTGATGTTCTAAGAGTGCAGGCCTTCCTATTCATGGGAGTTGGGTAGCCATGTGTTGAAGCTGATGACATCTGTGAAGCAGGTGCAAAAGCCTCTATCAGATATATATTACAGTAAGTCAGATTCCTTCGTAATCCAACGAAGTGAGTCTTATACAGTTTACTGTGAATCTTATACAGTACACCTATGAAAGTTTGGGGTCGAACATTCCTAAGTCGGGAACTTACTGTACACTGATACAGACATTGAGCACACATGGCTTTACAGAGAATAGACAGTGATTGTAGCCTGAGCTGGGAACTGGACTTAGAACCTTTCTACAATTGCCACTAGTGACCCATGGAAAAAATCACTCCCTTTACCTTGTGCAGTTAGCTGATTGGAAGTGGAGTACCTCCAGGAGCTCAGATACTTTTTACAGACAGAATTAGTAGTTCAACCATAACTTTTGAGCCCAGGATACATTGTAATTGAGAAACTGGTTGTCCAAAGTTTATTTTGCCCCACTATCTGCTACAACTTGTTAGTTTGACCTGCGCAATACCATAAAAACAGCTAAACCCACCCGGCTCAAAATACCGGGTGGTATTTAAATAGATACTTTCAAAATAGTGGCCAATATTTTAATAATTCTGCCTAAAACCTCATTAAATTGAGGTCAGTTTGTAAAATTGAATCTAAGGATATGTAGCCCTTTTAATATAATTCATAAAGCTCATTAATTCTGACTTCCCATAGGTTTCTAGAGTTAAATATTGTCAATGTTTGTAAAAGGAAAACTTAAGCAAACAGGAATATTTAGAATAATTGTGCATATCTTTAGTAAAAAATTATTTTTAATTGGAGTAGAAGGCAAAAAAGTTGAAAAACTATATTTTATGGTGACTTTGTATTTCTTTAGATAAAAATCAAAGTTCTCAAGCCTATGAATTTACATTATCTCCATAGTGAATGACTGCTGCAAATTGGGTTATGTTCTTCATCTCTTCGACTTGGCTTATTAAGAATGCTACTTATTCTTTTTATTTTAAAATCTATAATAATTGTAAAATTATGCTAGATCTATAAACTAAAAATTTAGTCATTTGTCCACAATGCATACAATGTACCCCCACCTCTGCTATGGATGCAACCTCGCCTGATCACGATTGTTTGCTTTTATTCTGTCAATACTAAAATCTTTTTATCTTGCATCTTGTTTGGGTCTGTGTACACAACTTTCATCAGATCAATTGTTTTTTGACACATGAAGTCATTTCAGACCTCAGTTTACAGACCATCCCACACCTGTCCTCCTCCTGCCCTCTCTCCTATCCCCTCTTTCCTTCACAGCCAAACCTTGTGAGTCATGTGCACCAACTGCCTCTGCCTCCTGATATCTCTGTGGTCTCCTTCTCCTCATTCTTGGACTGTGTTCACTGTTACACTTCCTGGCTGACAGGCCCAGCAGAGACTTCTTGATCCTTATCTTGTCTGATCACCCTCCTCTTCAACACTATTAAGCCCGCTCTTAGTGTCCTTGATTCTTTGTCCACCCCATGAATGTCTCAGGCTGCGTAGTCACCTTGCTGAGCCCCTTCCTTCACCCATCCCTCACATTCTGGGCTCAGAGTCTGTACCTCATTCTCCTTCTCTTTGTACTTTCCTAACAATCCTGCTTGTGCTTCTGTCTTCAAAGTAATTTTAAATGTCAGAAGTTTAGATCATTTTCTTGAACTTTAAATATATTCTTTTAATTGCCCACAGCACTGATTTTGAAACTGATTTCCAGAGAAGCCACAACGTGCCAGACATGATGACTTTATTGTTATCTCAGCCCTTGTTCTTATCCTTACATCCGTCATCAAACCTATTCCTTCTCATCTTTCACAACCAAATAGAAATTTTAACTTTAACGAAATCCCATCCCAGATGTCACTCCTCCACTCCCATCACCACTATTGAAATGAAGTAGTTTTTCAAAAATCATGGTGCGATAATTAGTAGCTGTGGTTTCATACTCTTACCCTACATTTTTTTTTAATTAACAAGGACATTGTACGTTTGAAGTCTGGTACAAAAATATATGGAACACGTTTCTGTTGTTCCAATACAGATATTTTCCCCTTCTATCCTTTTTACTCTTAACCTTTTTGAAACCTATA
Source organism: Cuniculus paca (assembly GCA_004365215.1). Lineage (NCBI taxonomy): Eukaryota > Metazoa > Chordata > Mammalia > Rodentia > Cuniculidae > Cuniculus > Cuniculus paca. The sequence goes on from RJWT010001150.1 coordinate 48,305, forward strand.
ATCTCTTGTATATAGTTTAGAAATTTGTTCAGTCTTTTGTTGTTAAATATCTTGTCTTGTATCCAAAACTGTGTTAAGATCATAATGAATTTACATAACTCCTCAAACATTTTTTGTTAACTAATATTAATTAAGTTGAAATGCTCTTATAGTAATACTGTGGCCATGTACACGTAGCATACATTTTATTAATTTAGAAACAATTAATTTTAATTGACCATAGATGTATTCCATTCTACCACTGAAGCACTGATTGCATTTATTTGAAAAATTTTCTTGGTCTTTTTGTTTTAATTTCACTCCCAATGTATAGGAATCATAGCAAAAAAAAAAAAATCAAATACTAAAAAGCATGTATAGCACACTTAATATTCTTGTAAGTAAAGTTATGATTATGTTTATTTTTCAAAAATTATGCATCTCAGAACTGTAAAATTGGACATGACCAATATGTTTTCACATACCCAAAAAGATGAACTATTGCCTGATGTTTAAAGAAAAAGATGATAATCGTATCTTTGGGGGGAAGAAAAGATGAGTATTTTGAATTCAGGCGTGATTTTCTTTTTTAAACTTTAAAACTCTAATTAGTACATCCTAACAAAAATTAGTGTTACCTTCCAGTGTTTCAGGATGCCTGACAAATAATCATTTTGTAGAATTTAAAGGTCTGTCTTTGGATACAAAGTAAGAAATAGCTTGTCAGAAGCTGATCGTGTCAAAATGTAAACTACCTCAATTAGTTTTAAAACAAAATTGTTGCTTAAATATATTTAATAATGCTTATCAATTATATCAAATTTGTGGCATTTAAACACACGGAATAGTAGTAATGAATTTTTTTTTATTTCCCTACCTGAGATGAGATGCAAAACACAAGACCTAGTTTTTATTGTAACTCAACTCAAAGAAGAATCGGTGTGGAAGGGACCATGGTGGGGTAACACGAGCTCTCCACGCATCCTGCATGTCCCTAGATGGGAAGTAAGCACAGTCTTTATCCTCACTCCAGCCCCCATCCACTGAGTCTCTGGGGCTCACTTGGCTTCCCTAGATATTTTACCCTTCTAAATAATATACCAACATTTTCTAAAAAGCTTTCATAAGGCACTGTACAAATATAAATTGCTGCTATTTTCTCATGTCTGGAAAAATGGAAAGTACATTTACAACTTGGTTGATTGTTTAATCCAGATCTTTCCTTTCAGCTTTATCTAGACTAGCAAAATAAAGTAGTCTGCTTTCCCAGTGCTTTCTTTTTCTGAAGATACAAAGAAACAAGAGGCTGCAGAGTGACCTCAAGACTGACTATCCCTAGTGCCCCTATTTCCTGGATAACTGCTATCATTTAATTTTGGGTAATTTATGTACAGTTGTCCAGAGAAACTGACACCTACACACACATGCCAAGTTGAGTAGTTCAAAATTGCAAATCATTTCTATCTAATCCTATACAACAGATAATATAAAAACATTTAAAATAAGTTTAATCAGATTGTGATAAGCCATTTGAAAAAGAAAACAGGCATTGAGAAAATACATACTGAAATCTTACGTGGCCTTGTCTCTCAAGCTGTGTATTTTTTTTAATAGTACATCTAAGCAAAAGATGCAAAATGAGAGCATTTGCTGCTATATTTCTAACATATTTTATTTACTGAATGAATGGTGTTAATCCTGAAAAATTAAGTGAAATTCAGTAAGATAGTAGCCCCTCATATATTAATAATCTCTCAATTAAATTAAGATAAATTTGGATTTTACACTATGATTCTGAAAGACTTTCTCCTAAAACTAGGCCTGCACATCATCTCCTTCATCCTCATGAAAGTTACTGTTTCTATCCTTTTCTGAAATTCCTGTTCAAACTAGAAAGTTCGAGTGCAGCCATGACCAGCCATAGGTATTATAGTTAAGAGTATTCAAAGTTGACATGAGGATTGTTGGTTCTACCAAAGACAAATACAGTAAAGAATTTGTGTGTCATCTTGAATGAGATAAAGAAATTCTTCTAAATTGCTTCACTGTCAGTTTCAGTAAAACAAATGCTTGGTCCATAAATAAGGCTAAAGGGCATTATAAATGTGCACAAAACTCTGGGTGTTTGACCTGTGTTGGGTCCATCATGAAAATAGACCAATGGCACAAGGGTTGCTTCCTTGTGGAAATTGTGGTGGTAAATTGCCATATGTGTCCTTGTTATGTACCTTGCCAATAATATTGTGTTTATAGCAACTTTACAGACTGGACTTTTAGTTTCTTGAGCTATTCAGTATCTTTCTATGAAGTCTAAATAAAATAACACCTTGCTGTTTGTCCTGCAGTGCAGACTTTGGCAGGAGTCAGGAAATGTGGCCAGCAGTCCTCAGGGCATTTTTCCCAGAGTTGCTACCATTCAGGAGTAAGGTTGGAAGTGGCTTTGTGTTAACCTAAAAAGTAAGATGATGTGCCACTGTTGCAATATTACATTTCCACGAAGGTAAAGATGACAAAGTTAAACTAAGAGGGAAAAGTCTCAGTACCATATTCCTGTAAAAGTACTCCCGCAAATTCCAAGATATAAAATGCAGTGTGAAAAGTAGTAACTTTAACTTTCTTCTAGCTACACCAACTGACACCACTACTTTCCTACTTGGAGAAAGCTCACAAGTAAACAAAGGCAAATGGTGAGGTAAAGGAAGGTGTAGCAGTTTTCAAATCATTCAGCCATCTTATGTGTGCCATAAGGTTCAAGTCTAGGCTAAACACCCACCAAAATGCTGTGCACAGATTCTGTGTAACCTGGCATTGAACTGCTTGTCATTTAACTGTTTAACAAATATTTATTCACATTCCACTGTACACTGTCTACAGTGCCAGATAATGACAAAGTAGACAGTTGCCCTCAGCAAGCACACTGTTTATTTGAAGGTATAAACATTAAACAAACACAAATAAATATATAATTATAATATCTTTTAAACTTATGATTTGACAATAGAGAGCAATCACTACCATTTCATTTTGAGTCCCTTAGAATCGTACATATGATAAACCCAGATAGTCTATAGGTCCATATTATTATAACACACATCTGTAGAAGTGCAAATATTTTACTTAAAAAATACATAGCAAACCTAGGAACCCAGGATGATGGCACACACTTCTAATCCCAGCATTTAGACTGACATAGGAGAATCAGAAGTTCAAAGCCAGCCTGGTCTACACAGCAAGACCCCATTTCAAAAAAAAAAAAAGCACCCACATAACAAACTTATTATTTATGCAAAGCATTAGACATACTATTAGGATCTTTGTGATTTAAAATT
>RJWT010001151.1:0-51597 GCA_004365215.1 Cuniculus paca
TTTGGAGGGAAAGAGGTGGAGATCTCAGCTGAGAAACTGCAGTGGTGACTCCAAAATCACTGTGGTCCCTAAGACAGAGTCAAGTTATCCAGGCACAAGCTCCCTGGAGACAGATGCTACAGTGCTTCCTCTGGGTCAGACAGCAAGGGCCCTGGGGCTCAGTAAAAGTGAAGAACAAAAACCTGAAGATCGCTCCACCTGGGCAGAGAGGTGCTGTGACGGAGGGGCCACCAGAGTGGATGCAATCAGCCAGCATCACTGGCCACAGATGAGACCCATATTATTTGTACCCAAGCTGGTCATTGCAGAGGGCTTTCTCACTGAGAAAAGCAAAGTATCATCTTCCTCTGGACAGAGCATTAGGCCAGGAGTCAATTACAAAGACCTTCAGATGTAAGTAGACTACAGCTTCTGGGAAGGACATGGCCTGGCTTGGGTGGTGTTTGAAACAACATCTAGGAATCCATCAGCCATTTACACATGACCTCATTGATCCCTGCAAAAATCAATCAAGCTGCTGATACTCATATTGACAAGCTGTAGAAAATAAGTCTTCTTGTGTTTGTTTTTCCTTTATTCCCATAGGAAGTGCTCGGGTCAAAGAAAAAACACTTCAAGACCACCATCACACTAGGGTTCTCTCACTCCCATTTTTAGAAGGATATTGAGATTTCATGGTGGCCCTAAGTTCTCAGTAAATGGAGTTTCTCCTAGCTTTATTCCAAAAACTTAGTTCCCTGCATAATAAACTTTTACTTGTTAGTGGAGAATGGTGTTTAAATAAAATATCAAGACTAAAAGAATCTATCCCATCTACTACTTGCTATAATATCTGGAAAGTTATTCTTGATTTCTACCCTGAAACTTCCTTTCTTAAAAAACTGTTCGAAAACATCAAGAGTAGGCCAGAGATATAGCTCAGCCGCATAGTGCCTGCCTGGTGAACAAGGTCCTGAGTTTGATTTCTAGTACCAAAAAAAAAGAAAGAAAAGAAAATATCAAGGGTATAAGGAAACTTAACAGGCTTGTTCTCTAACTTAGATTTGTATTTGAACACACAATTTGATGATCGAGGCAGCCCACAGAAGTGTCCATGAGACTTTTTCAACTTAGAGATTTTCACCAGGCAAATGGATCGATCAAGAGACTGAAAGGGGAGTTTTCACCGCAAAGGTCATTGGTTCAAACCCAACCCAACTCAACCCGAAAGCAATTACCATCTGTTGATCATTATGAAATGAAATGTAATGAGGGACTAAATTCAATTTCTAGCAAAGAAAATAAACATCGACAATTGTGGAAGCTTCGATGAGGGCCAAGAATTAATTGAGTTGTTTCATGTCAGAATTAATACACATCAGCAATGCTGGGTTGTAGGACTGGCTGAGAATTTTCCTTAGTCAAATGAGAGCTCAAAAACAAAAGCAAGGAACACAACATGTATTTAAGTATGCGTGTATGTGCACCCGAGTGTGCATATGCCTACGTGCATATATGTATGCATTAATGTACATACGAACATATACAAATCTGTATTGAAATATAGCCTCAATATTCGTGGGTGTCCTTAAGGTTCATGACACCTGGTTCATGAATCCAGTATTTGCCAGTGCACCTCTTGTATAGAATTTCTTCCCTGAAAAGACTGATGTAAGTGAAAGCACTGGACAGACTTCCTTAGGCCATTCCCAGAAATGTCTGTGAGAGCTCCTGGTTTTTTCCACACTCCATTTCTATTAGGAACCAAGTGTTTCCTGTATATCCTCACACCATAAATTAACTGCTTTTCCACTTTCACTGATGCTTAATCCCTTCCCTACTGAATGATTCTTGTCCTGGCTGCAGCACTGGGCTAGAGTCATTTCATGAGTTTCTTTTGTCTTGTTAGCCTACCAAAATCAATAAACTTCTGGCCCTTCGGGGCCATTGTACTTGCCAAGGCCAGCAAGTTAAATCCACAAGAGTTCCCTGTAATGTGCCATTTTGATAAGTTGGTGACTTAACTAGGCACATCACATTGGCAGAAATCATTTAGCCAGGGAGTGAAATCAACTGATTGCTGAACCCTTCCCTCTCACTTTAGCTTTTATTTCCTTTAATTAATTGTTTCTGTGGCATAAAGTCAGATTTGCTGCATTTTATGGGCTAGAAACATATCATGGTAATATTTAAAGATTGACAGCTTCTTGAAATCTTAGGAATGCCCAGCAAACACCAAGAATATGCAGATTCAATACATTCTACACTCATGACAATCAGCACAAAACTGGTATAGAAAGAGATGGCCAGAACAGTGCCAGGCTTCCAAACTTGGGCAATTGGGAAAATGGATGCTATTATGAAGACGAGAGAGATTTGGGGCTGGGGGATGAAATTTTCAGCTTTAGTCACTGTTATAGTCAGGGGTCACGGGAAAAAGATTACAATCAGGACACAGAATTTATAATATTATTTATAATAGTTACCCAGTTGTTAGACACAAGAAAGTGCAGGAAATCTGCCCACAACACCAAAGTCTGTTCTGGGAAGGCCCAAAGGCCAGCAATGGAAGCTAGAAAGTCTATGCCAGCAGGATGGAGGATCTATGCTAGTAGGTTGAGGGTTCCACAGTGGAGCCAAGAAGCAATGCTCAAATAAGAACCAAGGCTCCCCAAAAAGTACCACAGCCATCCTCAGCATGGACAAAGTCCTGTGCTCCTCCGACAATAAGAATAGTCAAGTACATGCCAGGAAGCCAGCGTGACAACTTCTCCTGGAGTTTGAACAGCAACCATCTTCCCCTCCGGAGCCAGGAAGCGATGCTCAACACAAAGACCAGAGCTCCCCAAAGTGAACCGCAGCCACTCTCACCGACAAGGTCCTGAGCTCCTCCGATGATAATGGCCGAATTCATATTGGGGAAGCCAGCCTGACAAGCTCCTCCAGGAGAACCAATGGCTCCAAACAACAGCACTTAGGAGAACCCACAACGCCTCTGCTCTTCCTCTCCACGTCTCTCTTTTATGCTGGCAACCTTCCTCAGGTGGATTGTCTGAATGCAGCACCATGCCGATTTAATTCAGCTGGTGCCAAGTTGACCACCAGTTCTTAATCCATAACAGTCACCTTGATTGTAGTGTCTGATATGACCGTAAAATAAAAAGATATGTAACAGATGGATCTAGAGAAATACTGGAAAAAGAACTATAAATGCAGACACCTTCGGCACGAGGGTAAAGGCTAGAGTTGGAGGAAGGGTGCGGGAAATGGCTCTTCTGAAGGCCTCAAACCGTGCAAAGCCAGCCCTTCACAGAGCCTCATGTGCAGGAAGGTGAGGATTCCCGCACCCAGCCACAGTTCAAGATGCCAACTTTCTATTTACTGTTTTTCTTGGTATTACATGTTTTTCTCCTGAGAACCTTCGAACTGTATCTTCACACACTAAAGTACCATTCAGTTCAGGCAGTGAAAACACTCAGACAAAAGAGTCCTTGGGTTGACCACTTTGCCATATGAAAGCCCAGTCAGGATAGGTCACTCTGTGCAGGTGCCACCATGAGTGTCCCCCCTTCAGCAAAGGGTCACATTCCTCTCCAGCAGCCATTCTAGGGGCCTCCACTCTGCGCTGGACTTTAGCAGAATGGGATTTAACTGCCAAAACACACAAGCCAGATTCTGAAAACAAAATGTTAATTCATCAAGTCATGTCCTATTTCCTCCTCTTTATAGGAAGGTTTCCCATTACAAATTCAATCTCTTTAATAGATACAGGGCTACTTAAATTTTGTTTTCTTTTATTAAAGGTAGGAGTACAGTGATAGCAACTTGAGGAAAAGATGGTATTTTTATAATATCTAACAATAAAGGAGAAGGAGTTTTCCTTAAAAGAAGTCTTTTGTTTAAATCTTCTCTTTCTGTTGACAATTAAGCCCCCATGAATGTGAAACCCCAAAATCTTGAGTTTTCCTTCTAACACAACACAGATGGACAAGGTACCTCTCTTGGAGGCCACACAGGGGAGTGGCATTTCAGCACTCGAAAGGTCACATTGGAATTAAGTTGGTTTCAGTAAAATGAAAACCAAATGAAAAGTTTATGTCCACCTCCCTCAAAACCAATTTTTAAGTTCTTCCTTACAGACACAGCTGGGCATAGAATCAGGACGCTGTTACCAACCGCAGATCCTGCAGTTTATTATCTGGAAAGATGTGTGCATTCACTGCCCAGAAAATTTCATCACGAAACACCTAGAAAGTGCTTTGTGAATGTTGATGGAATAAACTAACGCTTTTCCTGTGGGCTGCTTCAAGCAAAGAGTTGGAAAGAGTCAAAGAGCTCATAATTAATAAAAGCTCTTGCTATGTGTATAACTTAGCATAAAACATCAGGTATAAACAATTCTTCATACTTATGTATCTTGGTAGCACCAACGTCTGCTGTAAAAAAATGATAACGGATGTGACCCACAGCAAACTGATTCTATACTACAGTCATCATGCAAAAAGATTTAGATGGAGCTCACCCGCCCTTGGAGTGTTGAGCAGTGAAGTCATGTCATTTATGAAATTCCTTCAGCAATGATCCTTTGGGGCATTTATCGTTCAGGAAATATTTACTTATAAATTCATTATCTTTCACTTTTATAGGTAAACAGAAAACAATAGATCCTGTTATTCATTCTAAAATGATGTCATTTATTCTATTGTTCCAGAATTTGTATAAATCTATTCACATCCAGCTTATCCAGACTCTGATTCTGCCTTGTCATCTACTGTTATAGTCAAAAGCAGAGACTCGAAGTCAGGACCTGGCTCTTCCGATTCATGACCTCAGATTCTGGTCGGGTTACCTCATGACTCTGAGCCCCAGTGTCATAGTCCATGTTTTGCTGCTAAAATAGAGCATCTGAGAATGGATAATTTTTATGAGCAGAAATGTGTTTGGCCCCAGGTGCTGGAGGCTGGGAAGACCAAGGTGATGACTTTGGCAGCTGCAGAAGACCATTTCACTGCTGCATCCCACATGGGAGGCGAGGGGCAAGAGGACGTAAGAGTGAGAGGGCCAGAGGAACCCAACTTCTTTTGTGGACCCCACCCACCCCCACTGTAGCAATGCCATTAATCCAGGAGAGCCCGATCACCTCTTCCCAGCCCACCTCCCAGCACTGTTACATAGACATCATGTTCCAACCAGCAGACTTTGGGAAGCACATTCAAGCCAAAACACTCTGCTTCCTAATCTGTAAAATGGGAGGTGTGATTAAAGCCTGGGAGAAATGTTTAAATTGTTAAAAATTTATTGCAACGAAAGATCCATTGCCATTCTTCCCCTTCACAATGCGCCCCCGCCCTCCACTTTGAACCTGCTTGTCCCATCGTCCTTGACACTTCCTGCAGCAGCTCTGGATTCCTCTTTCCTGAGGGTCTTCAGTCATGCTTTCCTGGCTACCTCAGTGTCCCATATTGATTCAAAGCATTTCCCTACCGTGGTCACTGTGACTTTGAAGAAGAGATAGAAGTCCCACAATGCCCGACCTGGTGAATGAGGTGGATGAGGACACAGCATCAGTGTTTTTACGAGCTGCCTTTCTGTTGGATGGCACTTGGCAGGAGCATTCATGGGATTTCCTTCTAAAGACACTCAGGAAAGGGGACTCCAGAGCTGCTGCAGAAAGCAGCAACCGTGGTAGAGTAAGTGTGCTCAGAGCAAGATGCAGTACTGTGAGGAGGATATGTGAGAATCTGTCTTTCTCTGTAGTATTTTTAAACCTTCGCTGAATGCTTTGATCACCGCTTGCATCATCCTCGTGACTTGTGTCTCATAGGGATGATGGGCCCAGTAGGGGTCGGGTGTGAGCCATGCTTTGGGTGCTGTTTCTCCCCGAGGGTCAAGTGCTGGAGGCCTGGTCCTCAGAGCAGGAGGTGGAGCTGGGGTAGGTCCCCCAGTCACTGGGGCCGTGCCCTTGAAGGGGCATTGGGAGACCCAGCCTCACTAGCTTCCTGCTTCTATTTCTACTTCTGCCCGTTTCTGTCTCCCACTATCCGCCATGAGTGAACAACCAAGGAGGAGAGCCAGGGCTTGCACTCTGATGCACCCTGCTGCAGTGGCTGCCATGCTGCTGCCGCCCTAGGACCGGAGCAGCAACCTGGGAGCACAGATTCCCCCAGCGCTGCTCAGGCCCAGGGTCGGCACCTGCTGCAAACGGCAAGAAAGTGGCTCTTCCTCTTGCCTTCTGATGTCCCACTTCCTGCTGCTCCTTCCGCTGGTAAAATCCAGCTGAAAGCCAGCTGGCCAAGGGTCTTAGAAATGCAGTGCACAAGTTTCCAGCCCCTTGTGATGCAGAAATGGAGTCAAAGGGCATCAAAAATAACCAACGGGACACTAAGATCAGAGCAACAATCGCCACAAGCCTCCACTGACGGTGGTCCAGGAGCTGCTGGTCATAATCGACTCAAGCTCCCTTGCGAAGGGTTTAGAGTACTCCCTGAGATGTGGTCAGTGAGGTGCAGGCTCACACCAGTGAGGAGGACAAGCGGGTCCAGCTTGGTGGAAGGCCAGGGTTCAATTCCCAGTATCACCCAAAACGGAAGAGGATAAAAAGGAAAGGAGGAGAAAGGGGGAAATCCTTCTCTGGGCCATGATGCATTAAAACGTATTTTGCCATTTAATTCCCACCTGGTGTTTTACTATCTACAAATGTTAAGTGTCATTTGCAAAGCCAAAGACTGAATTCACTCTGGACTCCCAACATTCTAGTCCCAGGTAAGTCCCCAAGCCAGAGACTTGATCTCTCCTGCTGCTGACGACTACTTCCAGAGTTCCCTGAATTCTGACTAGGATAAGCATCAGATGTGGGCTGCTTTTGCTGCTTTTGTGCAAGTCTCTGATCTCATGCCTTGGTTTGTTTCCCCTTTGTATTCACCGAGTTATTGTTTGTGCTGCTGAACTATAAAGAAGAGAAAGAAGTATAGGTTGTCTCTTAACTGTTAATGTTTACTGTGGTGACAGGTAAATGTTTAAATTAGGAATGCTGTCAGGGTGCAAATAGAAGCACTTGAATGAATGGCTTACTTTTAAAACTAAGTTTCAGGATAAAGACAGGCAGATAATCATTCACCCAGTCGAAAAGGTGTAGAAGCTATAACACATACTCACATAAGTACACAAAGTAACCGTATGAGGAGAATGGTAATTCCCTGGAAACCAGCTTGGCCACAACTTGGAGTCTATCACTGCCTTCTCAGAGGATCTGCTTTTTCTGAGACACCTAGAGAGGTATTTCTCCCAGGCCCTTCAGCACGACCTCAGTGCGGAGTTACTCAACCTGGAGGCAGAGAGAGATTTTATGATGTTTTCGTAGCCTGGTGGGGCTGTAAGTTCTCCCCGGAGAGCACTCTGCTCAGGGCTTTGCAGCTGTTTTCTGTTTTTTAGGAGGAGGACTCCATCCCCACCACCCCCAGCTCAGACCACAGCCAGCTGCTGTCCTTCCAGGTCTTCCCCACGCCCGACCTCAAGAGGAAACCTGAAGACCACAATGATAGCCAAGAATTCCCTTCAAACGCAGTTCTAGTCTTCGAGGCCCCAGTGCGCTCTCCTGTAAAATGGGACACTAGTGCAAAGCCTGGCACTGTGCCACTCCTGGAGTTTAGGTGCCTCTTGGTGCCCTGGGTCCTATGCCAGCGCACACGCACGGTCACGAGTCCTTGGACGGCCAGGACTGTGTCCCAGGTGTCATCCAGAGTCTCTGAAACATGGGCAATTCTCAATGGATGTTTGCTGAAAAACACACAGAATAAAAACTGAGAGAAAGCAAAATACTTCGGATGAAAATATATTTTGAAAACTATAGTTCTCTGCATTTAAATCCAATTGGTAGATTGTACAGTATACTTGTACATACACATACTAATTCTCAAAAGCTGAGCTCAGATATTGCTATGCTCACCTTTTCAGATGGAAAATAAAGTACAAAGGGAGTAAGCAGTTTGCCTAAGCCCCAGTGACTTCCTCTTCATGAATACAAGGTGCTTTCATTGTCTCAAGGAGAGCAACACTCTCCTTTCCCAACTTTCCACCCCATTGCTCTCCAAAACCAACCAAGGAAATGAGCAGACTGCTCCCTCACAGTTCACAAGGCGCATTGTACCCAACGCTGCCTTCTGCGTTTTCTCCGGGGTCCAATCTTCTTTCTGAAGAACTGAGCTTCCAGGATCTGCCTGGGAGAGGGGAGGTGTGGGTCACCCCCTGCCTTTGTAACATGGGCCTCACACTTCTGGGAAGAAAGGCTCCCCTGTTTTCACTAACCCCTCCACAGTTCCTAATAAACCGAAGGAAACGCGATCCAGGGCAGGGCGAGTTGGAAGAAGTGACACTCGGAAGAGCTGAAACGTACGGCTGGTACTCAAGGACTACAAGCCAAGCACCATCGATGAATGGAAGATTTCATTTGCTAGCCTGTTTCACACTGTGTGCCAGGAAGTAACCTTCATCCTCTACTCATGAAGCAGAGCTCTGGAGGGGCAACCTTCCCAGCCTCTTTATTAAGCAGAGCCACAGTAAAGACACGGGAGACAAACTGAGGAGACAGGGAGGGCAGCGCGGGATGACAAGGACCATCATGTGTGGCTTCCACAGCTAACGGCCAAGCTTGGAAGCAGGAGTTGTGTGATCTGGAAAGGAAGGGAGAGGACAGTTGGCTGTGGAAAAGCTGAGGTCATTCAAATACACAAGGATCTGGAGAAAAAGACAAGGAGAATCCATGCCTGGCCCTTGGGAGATTTGGAACAGAAGGAGGCCCCTGGGAGATGATTATCACCACCCAAAAGACCAGGAGAGGCCAAGCCTGTGGGCTTAGTAATTCTCAGAGCTCTCTCAGATTGAGCACGCCTATGTGATGGCCCATTGTAATAGCAACGGCGAACCTTATTACACACCAGGCTTCCAGTACACTACACACATCAGTCACCACATTCATTCCTTACAATGCCCTCTGTGGTGGCTGCTGCTGTTGCCATGTGACACATGAGGAAGGGAGGCTGAGAAGGACCAGGTCACCTGGCTTGCAAGCAATGTTGAGTCAGGACTGAAACCTGGGCCCGTTGACTCCAGAGCCACATTCCTCACCCTTTCCTCTCTACTCTCGCTCATTCTAATTTAACCTTTACAATGGCACAGTGAGCAAGTTGGGATGATCTCCAGTTTACAGATGAGGAGACCGAGACTGAGCAAGGCCAGGTCCTACTCCATGTCTGAAATCAACAGCCCACAAGCTTTTCCTCCAACACATCACTTGCTGGGGAAAAGACTACAGATACCACACTGGAAAAGAACAAGAAACAAGAAAGGAATGTGGTATAGCGTCTACCTTTCAGGCTTTCTGAGTCAGGTTTGATGTGACTGCTTGGCTGAAGATACCTGTATTCTAAACTCTCCACTCAGAAATGACACGTTTCCCTGCAGAAGGTCCATCAGGATTTCCAAAATTAGTCAGGAATCAGAGAGACCCCAACCAACTTCCTCTACTGAAAAGCAGAAGGGGAGGGGAATCAAATAGCGCTCAACACAGCTGCTAGAGGATTTCTGTCCAAGGGAAGATCCTGCTTTCCATAAAGCCACGTGGGGTGGATTGATTTCAGCAGAGCGGCATTCCCAGAAGTCTCCTTTCTAATAAGTTGCAAAACTACTGCTCCCCAAGCTCACACTTGGACATTTCCTACCTTGACTTTCCCTATATCTCAACTCAGAAGAATTCAGCTAGAGGATTACAAGAGGAAAATCTAAGAATGAATAAAGGTCCCTTTGGGGGAAACATTTCTTCATGATTCAGGCTTATTGCCTCAGGGCTTTACTGTCTCATTCAGGGAGCGCTGACCCCCAATAGCCAGGGCCAGCTCAGACCTAACTATAAATCAAGGAAACTGTTTCCCAGCCCCATGTCCCATGCTCAGCACACACACAGCCTCCTGCTAGGGATCTGGACACTGAGTGTCCTCACCTTACCTGGAGATTTTACATCCTCTGCGTATGCGTGCACACATGCACACACGTACAACATGCACACACGTGCACACATGTACGCACGCGTGTACCCACACACATTACCTCTGAGGCGCACTCCTGGTTACCCTGTCACCCACTTTTACTCCAAGACCCTGCAGACCCCAGAGATCATGGGAGGTCAAACACTACCTCAGCCTCCAGCCACCTAGCAGGTTGAGCTCAACTTGTACATCAGTAAAGAGGAAAATCTGCAAGTTGTGGTCTGAAAATCTGATGAATGTTTACATTATTAAAAAAATGTATGACAGTAAAATAGGTATTGCTATTTATCCTCCTCAAAATCCTCCCCTTGATCGCTTTGAACACACTCATTCCATCACTCTTGCCACTAGAAAGTAATTCTGGAAGTTTTCTTTTGTCAGTGTCTTTAGTTGCACTGTCCCAGCTGCCTTGGTGTTCCAAATCAATTCAATACACCGACTTTTCATGGCTATTTTGGCTTTGGGGAAGAGCCTACAGTCACGTGGTGACAGAGCTGGTGAAAAAGATAGCGGACACAGCATCATGTCATGATGAGCCCGCTTTTCCACTTTCCATTGAATGGCACTCAGCAGCAGCGGTCACTGTATTTTTAATCATACCTGGCAAAGACTCTCAGGAAAGAGGACTTCCAGACCTGCCTCAGAAAGTGGCAAAGATAATGAGATAAGTGTGTTCTAAACAAGGGGGGAATTTTATGAGGGCGACACATCCTAGTACGGCTTTCACTGTAATATATTTTTAATTTAGAGATTACCATCCATTCGATCACACAGTCCGAATATACTGTGGTCTGCCCATGACTGGGTCCGAGTCCACCCTGTCCTATCCTCCTAACACCCTTCTCTTCCTCCATGTTCCCTCTGTCCGCACCCTTATACCTTGCGGCAGCCTCGCTGGAGGACAGGAGCGTTTGGACACTGGACACTAATGAGTGAGCGGCAGCTCTCCGCTTTGCCTTTGATCTTACCCAGAACACGATCAGGTCGGCAGGAAGCTTCCTCGCCTATCCCAGCAAAGACCCCTGGCTTTTCCCCCTCTTCCTGCCTGCCTTTCCTCGCAGAGCAGCCCATTAGACCTTCCACGAGTGGAACCCCGGCAGTGGGCAGCACGCGAAGTCCAGGAGTGATTAACGCTTCCTGGACAGCTCTGGGTAGGTCCATTCGCATACAGTAAATGGCCCTGTCTTGCTGGCGCTAAGATGTCACTCTGGAAAGCTGAGCGCAGAACAGGCTCAGGAAGCCACGGGCAAGCACCGCACCTGTGGACACTCCCCGAGCGTCACTCCAGAGCACCACCTCCACGCACTGAAAGCCCGCGCGGCTCTACTTCCCACCACCTCACACGAGCCACAGCTACGAAGACGGTATTTCCACCAATTCACTTCAGGCAGCTACGCCTTCACGAGGGAGGATGATTCTTTCAACCCTTTGGGGTTTCGTAGATATCAATTCCGGAAAACTGTCTTTCTCCAATTCCTGTTCAATGTTGGCCCCTTGCCAAACCCTTTCCTGATGAAGCTCAGTAAACTTTAACTGTGGGTCTCTTGAGGGCCAAATCCCCATGGTAGACCAGGAAGATGAGACAGTGTTTATGTCGCTTAAGCACTGAAGGAAAGAATTCAGGCCAATGTGATAATAATAAATGTTGATCCAAAACTAAAACTTCCAGACAATTGAAGGAAGAATGGGAGACTGGTTCATGTTAAAAATATTCAGATAAAAATGCCAATTCTGTATCTGCAAAGCCAAAAGTAAAATGTTAGTTATTCTATTGCTCTGGTCCAGGCAGATAATACCAGGCTCCAGGAAATGATGTGAGTAAAATGGACCAAAATAAGTGGAAATGAATGGAAAAGCTAAGTAAAGCTGCCCCCAACTCCCCACCACACACGTATTCATCCTCTACTCTTTCTCTCACAGGCCTTTCCTCTTTTTCCCCATATTAAAACCTTAATGTCTGTTATATAAATACTTGTCACCCCTCTGCATTTGCCTTGTCTGCCCACACCAACAAGAGGGGAGAGTAATAAAGCAAGGAAGCCATCGGGGGAGGCAGTCCCAGAACAGTGGCCTTCAGTGTCCTGTACTTTCACTGAGCAAGACACGTTTGCTGGTGCCCTGCTACACCAAATGGAACCTCACCTCCCACCCGCCTGGACCAGATCTCTGTCCAAAGCAGGCAGCGGAGGAGGTAGAGAGCATGGACGTGCCAACCCCATGGCCCAGAGGGCTCCTATTGTGAGCTCCTTTTCCAACCACACTCACTCCCACATGATCTCATCTAGTTCTATGACTTTTATTAACAAACTATTTCCAAATTTGTGACTCTAGCCAGGGCCACCCCTAGGGTGTTTGAGGCCTGGACAAATGGTTTTTGCCAATTCCTGTCTACATAAACAATTTGAGTCACCCAAAGTCAGCCTCTCCGCACCACTCTGGTGGCCCGATTTTACACAGTTTTAATAAAGAAAGTCTGCTGGGCAGTGGAGTGATTGACTTGGGATGACTGACTCATGGGTACACTGATGGCTCCCGGTGGACACGAGAGGGACACCCACAAAAGCAGGAGAAGGTGAATCCAAAGCCCAGGGACCCTGCAGACAGGGCTGGCCCCTAGATGTTTGTCCTGCTTTAGAAGTTATTGTCTTGAGCTCTAACCTCTCACCAAGTGTCAGAGCTGTCAGAATTCTCAACTTCCAAGCATACATTCTCCACCATTCCACCCACTGGCACACACCTGTGCTTCTGTCTTCAATCACACACACCTGGTATCTGTGCACACTCTATGTCTATCTCTGTCCTCTCCCCACTGGAAAACCTTTGTCAAGCCTCACAATCCCAAGATCCCCATTATCAAGATAGGGAAGAAGGGACCAACCTACCAAATGCCACTCATCAGCAATGCCATCTACATATAAAAATTTAGGTGACCTCATCCTGCCCAGAACTGCTCCTGGGAGAAGGGAAGAGAGCTCTGAGCTCAAAAGAAGAAGCTAGGTTGTGGGGAGATATTTTTTTAACCTCTGTGTCCAGAATTGGGACACAGCTAATGCTCTTCTTAAACAAGTGGGAAATCAACCTCAATGAGAGAGAAGTACTGAAAATGAGCACAGCATTGGAGAAAAGCTAAGTCCTCATTTTCCCTCTTCCCACCGCCCCCAGCCACAGCCCCTCTGCCAAGAAAGCTCCCGTTGGGAAAGACTCAGAGCCAAGTGCTGCACCATGGAATGCCAGGGAACACGTCTGCGGGTGTCTAGAAGTTAAAGACGGTCAGCAGAGACGCCCAAAGGCATCACAGGCTGCAGCGGTTCCCCTTGAGGCTGGCAGTGAGCTTCTCCAGAAATCTCTGAAGGCCTCTAACAGGAAAATAGCTCTCACAGTCCGAAGAACGTTGTATCTGGATGTCCCTCTAAAACCTCCTACACTCAGAGGCGGGGCTTTGAGGGGTGACTAGATTATGTGAAGTCAGGAGTGGGGCTCCTCCATCCATCTGGAGAGGCAGATGTTCCCTCAGTCTCTGTTTCCTGCTTGTGGTACCATGATGCCCGTCTGCCGTGGATCTGGCAAGAACTGAGGCTCCTCCAATGTGAGCCACAATAAACCTCACCTCCTTCAAGTTGTCAGTGCCTCGGGTCTCAGTGAAAAGCAAGAGACAAGACGAACTTCCCATCATATGTCCAAGTAAAAGCTCAGCTAACGACAGACCCCCAGGTCTTACTCCTTTGAACAAGCACGGTGACCCCATTGCAGGCTTCAGTGTTGCAATCCTCCTTTTGTCTGCTGCACAACTAGGGCTCCTTTTGTTTTGTTAGATAAATATCATGACTTTGTCTCAATACAGCTGACCACGATGCCCTTGCTAATGGCTGTTAAGGTTTTATTTTTAACTTTAGACTGCTGTTTAATGTACAATGAGATCATGTGTTCTGATAAGCTCTATGACATTCACGTTTGGAAAATCTGTCACATGACATTGATACAAACGAATTTTTATCACCACTTCAATACAATACTTAAAGTTGCATTTTTACATCAAAATGCATGAGACCAATTCGAAGTGTGTTGTACAGAAGCATTAAAAATGTGGGTGTTTAATAAACAGGATAATTAATGCAATTCTGAAGTATGTAGCTCATGGATAGCTTCAATGACCTTTAACTCTTCATAACATTTTTCAGTTCTTTTTTTTTAATCGCTTTTATCTTTATCAGTCTGTGTTTCCAGCGCATAATTGTATATGTCATGGGACTTGGAACGTGGACATAGCACACCTTCTTTCTTTCTACTTCCCTTTCTCCTTTCCTTTGTCCTCACTGTCTCCATTTTCAGAGTTTGTCAACTTCAGACTTCAAGTCTGGCTTTCACACCCGTTAAACATCACAAAGTTCTCCTGACTATCACGTGCTCCTTTCTTCCAAAACCATCTAGGGATGAGGAAGGACTCAGGCTGTGTTCAGCCAAAACAGGCTTGAGGTTGGATGTATGAACAACAGCAAGGTGAGTTTTCACCCTAACAGCTTCCTCCCAAGTTCAGGTATTCCCAAAATAACCAAAGCCTTGTCTCAAAATTCGGAACCTAGGGGCTTTTTTTCTGCCAAAATTCTAGATTCTAGTGATGTTTTCTTCTTTAAGGCCCATAAATATGTATCTAATGTTACTGATTCACCTTATGCTTCTGCCATGGACGTATCACAGGTAGAACTTTCTCCGAATACACTCAGGCCGATCCGCATGACCAGGGACCAGAGTGAGCACATCTGCACGGATTCCACTGCACATCCACTTTCACTGATTTTTATCTCAACCTTAAAAAGCAGTCTGGCAAGAAGCCCAGGTTATATCTACTTCACAGAGTTCTGTGCCCTTTGTAGAATTCTGACATTCAATAAATTAGAGCGGTACCGCTGCTCAGCTAACCCAAGTGACATTTCAGAAAGTGCCCACCCTTTCTTACCTTCAGAGTATTCCTAGTTAAAGGAAACACATTCAGCAAATTCACACTGTGCCCCAAGTCGTGACCTCTTCATTTATTTTCAAACCAGAACAAGACACTTGAGTGATCTGCTTTAGGGACCAGGAGACAATATTGGAATTAAGTGTCTGACTAACCTGTTGAGGCGTGAGCTCATAAGCAAGCATCAGCAGGGTTGAAAGTAAATAGAGATAGGCAGAAAACCCTTCCCAACCCCTCTCCAAGTAGCCTTGGGAGGCACGCGTAAGGTCACACTGAAGCCCTCACTTCTTGAAAGGATGCAGACCCTGAGAAACTTTGCTGCTATCATTTATCAAGAAGTTTAAGACACAGAATTAAAATAACTGACTTTTTTAAAAATAACCTCAAAAAGGTGGAACAAAGCTGTAGATTGTGAAACCAAGCTGCCACTCGTCTAGGAGAAACACTGCAGATTGATGTGTAACTACGACCATCCCGCCCTCTGTTTTTTGAATCTGGTCACTCAACCACGCCTTTTCTTTCATGAAGGTACCTTACAACTTCACTTTAAAAATTATTTGTAACAAGCTATTTCCAAAAGTTTCCTTTGATCTTTGATCCCCTTCAGTACCTTCTCCTTGATATTGCCAGAGAAATATTCTAAAATTCAGATCTGATCATGTCACTGTCTTGCTAAAGATTCTCTCCAGCTTAATAGATTTCATAGAAAGCTCAAGCACCTTAGGGAGGCATACAAAGTCCCCTCCCCTGCCCTATACCACCTTTCTACTTTCCAAGTCTTCTCATCATAATGAATCCTTTGCAGCTCCAAGAATTCTCAGGCTCTGTCATTGTTTGGTTACTTTTCTCTCATTGCTGGGACAAAATACCTGACACCCAAAATGAAGGAAGGAAAGGTTTATTTAGCTCACTGTTTGTGGAGGCTTCAGTCCATAATCAGCTGGCTCCAAGGCACGGTGGCATGGCACTGGGGCAACACTTCAAGGCAGCGGCTAGCAAAAGTGGCCAGAGCAAAAGAGGGGAGAGCAAGCCTCTTCTCCTCCCTTACATCATACACAGGCCATCCCTGCCTCCAGGGAAGATGTAGCACTCACACAACCTCTGTGCCCTCAGTCTCTCAGTTAAACTTCTAAACTTCTTAAGCTGACACAATGTATCAACTTTAACAGTTGTGTTGTCATAGGGTTGCTAACATTGCGGGGGAGATGGCAAGACCTTCAAGTTCCTCATCTTAGATGAGATCCTAGACAGAAAGACTACCAAGTTCTTCCAAGAGACCACGGGTAAAAAAAGTAATAGAAGGTTGATCATCTGCAGGGAAGAGGAAAGGGCTTTGCAGAGTCCTCTTGTATTTACATACTTTTAAATATTCTTACATACTTTCATGTAGTATTTCCTTTTATAAAATGTAGTTTGAAAAGTTATATATAACTTCATCTTCCATAAGCAGCCTCCTACAATAAGGTTTGATAAGGTCCACAAAGCAAGTGTGAGCCTCAGCTGTGGAGCAGAGAGGAAGGGAGCCCAGTCCAGACTACTCAGCTATAAATACTCTCTGGAGAAAAAGGAGCTCTGGCCTAACGTGTGAATGAGCTATGGAGGGGACATCACTAAGGAACCATCGAGGGAAGGGGCCATGTTAGTATGCAGTACTTACAGGGCCACACGCGGAGCTACGCTCAGGGATCTCAGACTAATGAGGGAAGAAGCACAGATAACGAAGGCTATCTAAAAACAAGTAACAACTTAAACAATGAAGAAAGGGCAATGGATATAGAGAGAAAATGCAGAAGTCTACAAATGTAGAATTCCAGTATTTTGAGCAGTTTCCAGTCACCTAATACAGGTAGAAAGGACTAGAAAATTCACACAGAAATGGAGGAAGAGAACAGAATTAGAGCTTGATTGTGCAAGATAGGCTCCTATTTTATGGGAATAGGTAACGTATCTCTCACACTGAAAGCATGAACTTTAGACATAACAATCCCTGAGCTCTTTAACCTCTGTGCTATAAATTAGTAGATATGCATCTGCCCTGCTTGCGAAGCTCCTCTTGGCAGACAGCAGAAGAGCTCAGCATACTCAAAGTAGTTTCCTGAGATTTAACATCTTCAAAGTAGAGATTGCAACAGAACCTCGTGCTCTGCCAAAACTCCATGAATTCACTAATTTCCCCAATGGCTTCTGTACTTGCTCAGGCTCTGAACAGCAGGATCCCCAGAGAAGCAACTTATTACTCAAAAATAAAGACTGGATCACAAAGAAATATGTTTTCTGATAATTGACCTGAGCTTTAATTCCTGAAGTATCTGGGCATTTAGGGTTTTCTCTTGTCAGTGCACATCATATCCATGTCAAAAGCATTTTCCTTGCCCCGTATGTGCTGCTCACCAATGTGACTCTAAAGTGGTCATAGTCATGGTCTCCCAGGAACTTGAAGTGGAACAGCGCTAGGGATTACACTTAACTTACCTTTAGGAATTGCAGAAAAAGAGAGAAAGAGTAGAAAAAGGGCTGCTATGGGAGAAATCAACTCTAACGCCTATGGGGTGATTTGGATCCTCTGCTGGGAGCCCTGCATTAATTTGTTCGGTTGGAAAACATAAATGACCTTGACAAGAGGAGAAAGGAGGCCAGCCAGGTGCCACAGATAATGATAAGTTATGTAAAAGACCAAGAAGCGAGATGGAGGCAAGGAGACACACACACATCTGTCTTCGAAGGAAGAGTAAACATAGGAAAAGACCCTCAAGCAAAGACCCTGAGTCACTAAAAGGGCTTGCAGCCCTGTTCTGTAGCCAATGTAACGTCCCAGCAGTAGCTTCACAAGATCATTTACTATGCTGCTTCTAGCAGTATTGCAAAACTAAACCACCACAAATGCTAAAAAAAAATTTACATGTCTACTTAATTTCACACAAAGGTAAAGGAAATTCCTAGCAGACAAAAGTGCAGAAAAAAGCAGAAACTAGATTACTGATTCTTGGAATGATTTACCAGCCCCAGGACTCCGAAGAGCTTAAGATCTAATATCCACATTGGGACAGGAAGGGAAATGGAATTAAGAGCTTCACCTAAGGAGAGAAGATTCTAAAATTCACTGGAAAAAATAATTCTCCAACCAGCCTAAAGAAACAATAAGCAAATTTTGTCTGTGTTTGCATTTGGGCCTGGGGTCAGGGAAGATGAAATGATGGCCTCCAAAAATGTATAACTTTAGACACTGCACACTGGTTTGGGTTCAAATTTATACTTTTTGGTGGCCTCACAGGCCCCCAGATGAGAATCACATATAAAGAAACCTGCGAGTAACGTGTGCTTGTGGCTAGTGCCTGATCTCAGCAGACACAGAGCCCCGTGTCAGGGGCGTAATTCCAACCCAGGCCAGGCAAGCCTCCAAGCAAAGCCCTGCTGAAGATTTCTTACAATCCAAAATTGTAAAATATCTTAGGGTACCGCTCAGAACAAACTGCAGAAGATAGAACAAAGAGCAGTGATTCTTTTAACTCCAAGAACTCTCATCATAAAATTATTAGAGACTATGAAATGAGTATGAGTAAAATAATAAAGCCACAAAAGAGAAATTATAAGCAAGAACAATGATATGACAATAGCTAAAAAGGAAAAGCACGTTGGGAGGAAAAAACAGAACTTCTATAAATTAAAAATGAAGACATTGAAATTAAAAGCTCAATAAATTCAAACTGCAAATTAATCATATTCAAAGAATTAGTAAACTAAAAATAGATATGAGAAAATAATCCCAAATGTCATAGAGTGATGAAGAGAAAGAAAATACGGGAAACAGGTTTAAGAATCATAAAGAAAACAATGTAAAAGTTCAATAAAAAGAATCCCAGAAAGAGACTTAGTAGACACTAATTTAAGTAACATCTGAATATTGTGCAGAATTTTTCAGAATTGACCAAAAGCATAATCCTTGCATATAAAAAGCATAATGAGTTCAAAGTATGATAAATAACATGTACACATCTAGATTCATGATAGTGAAGCTGTAGAATATATTCATGTGGAGGAATCAGAGACAAAGAAATTTTAAAGGAATTAGGAAAAAAATGGATTACCTTCCAAAAACAAAGAAAAAAAGAAGGGGGAGAAAGAGAGAATAAGAGTAATGGAAACTTCTTTTATCATAAGACATAGAATCGTTTTTTAATCATTTCATTTTGAAATAAACCTTTATCTCTCTTAATAGAGGATAAAATTATGTGAGTGATAGTTACTTTCTCTAACAGCTTTAAATCTAGAGAAAAAAGACTGAATTAGATACAAGAAAAAATTATAAACATGTAAGTAAACTTAAATCCCCATATAAAAGGACAGTAACAATAATAACTAGTATGGGTAATCATGATGATTACTTTTATGTGTTAAATTGGTGGGGCCCCAGTACCGAGATATTTGTGGTCAAATTTCACAGATGTGTCTATTAAGGTGTTATGAGGTAACATCTGAGTTAAGCAAATTGCCCTTAGCAATGTGAGTGGGCCTCATCCAAGCAGTTTGTGTTAGTCACCTTTGCAGTATTCTAGCAAATACCTGTGATCACCAATTTAGAAGGAAAGGTCTGTTCTAGCTGCCGGTTTCAGTGGTGTCAGTCCATGGCCACGTGGCTTACTGCCTGTGGGCCCATGGAGAGGCAACACACATCGCAGTAGTGCTACCAGACAAGCTCACGGCAGGCAGCTGTGGTGCCAACTCAAAAGGAAACGCCTAGCAGATTGGTGTTGCACAGCTCTGGATGATGGACTTACTGAAGAGGGAAGTCCCACTCTAGGTGTCGGTGGCACCAAAGAGTAGTTTTATACGCTGGATGGAATAAAAAGGGAAGAAGGAAGTCTTGCCTCTGTTTCTTCAGAGGAGCCCCAGTCTTCACCATATCCTTTGAATGTCCCTCTCCATTTCCTTCAGCCTCCCTGCACAGAGCCTTCAACTTTCCAACGTGGACACCCATAGGCTCCAGAGTGAGCTCCAGGCCTTGGAGTTTTGACTGGACCCAGGCTCTCCAGTGGGCCAACAACCCTTCTGCATTCTTCCACCCCTGACTCCACAGGAAGCCGTTGTAAGCCTACCTTGTAAATCCTTCATATGTCTCATACCTATTTTATATTAAATCTGTTCCTCTGGTGAAGTCTAAGTGATACAAAGCTGCTCACTTCAAGAAGGCCAGAACCAAAAGGGAGAGAGGAAGAGGGAGAGCTGGGGTCGAGCACTCCCCTTCAAGGGCATCCTCCCTGGGACCCCACCTCTTTTCACCAGGCCCTGCCTCCCAAAGGCTCCAGCATCTCCCAAGAGAACTGGGTCCTGGTGACTAAGCCTTCAACATGTGGGTCTTTGAGGACAGTCAAGATCCCAACTGCCGCACTCTAGAAGCCTCAGAAAACTACTGGCCACTCCCAAAAGCAGATGGAATTCCTCAGCAGGCTGCCTTCACTCAAGCTGCAGCTCCTCCCTGGGTGTCCACCCTCCAGTTCCTAGACTTCCAGATTCCACAAATCTGAGCCAATTCCAGAAGAAAATACACACACACACACACACACACACATGCAGACCCTTAGCTGTATTTCTCTGGAGAAATTTCATTAGTACAGTAATAGGAGAAGGATTAAGGGAAGGAGAAAGAAGAGGAAGAAGATGAGAAGGGAAAGAAGAAGAAGGAAAAAGGATAAAAGCAATAGGAGAAGAAGGAGGAGGAAGAAATAGAAAAAGAAGACATCGAAATACCAGACAATAACGACTTATAATAAGGGTCTACATATATAAGATTTATGTAACATTTGTGAGAAATGGAAACATATTCATCAACTTTAGCTCTTATCACATAAATGTATGTTAGATGTTTTTAAAGATACCATTAAAAATAATAGGACTAGAATGTATAACTTCTGAGTTGATAGAGGTAATCAAAAAAGTCCATCAATGCAATAGATGACAAGGAAAAAAACAAAAAAAAGTAGAAAAAACGGAAAGCAGAAATGATTTTAAAAATTAAAAATCTGTCAGTAATAAATGAATTAAGCTTGCTCATTAAAGACATCTCTAGATTGGATTAAAAGAGCAAAATCGTCCTTTACTCTCTTTTATTGTAGATGATTTGTTTTGTTGTTACCACTGCTGTTGTGGTTTAATGGCGCTAGGAATTGAATCCAGGGCCTTAGCACTGAGCTACTTCCCCAGCTCTTTTTTAAAATTTTACTTTTCATTCTGAGACAAGTTCTCATTAAATCACCCAAGCAGAACTCAAACTTATAATCTGCTGCCTTATCCTCCCAAAGCGGTGGGATTACAGGTGTGCACCACCGGGTCTGGCTTGTAGACACATTTAAAACGTCAGAACAAAGAAATGTTGGCCCAAAAAGGATGAAGAAAGACACATTGGGCAAATCCAAATCCAAATGAAACTGGTATAGCTATATTAATATCAGAACAAGTGGGGTTTCAGGCAAGGTTTAAAAGATAAAGATAGCTGTTATGGGCTGATGAAAGGAACAGTGCACCTGGGAGACAGAACATGTCTAGATGTACACACGCAGTGACAGAATCTCAAAGCACAGCTATTAGAGTGGTGAGATTCATACAATTACCATACAGGGTTTTGGCACATTCTAACATTGAGATCTTTCCGAGAGAAAAAATTAGTCTTGCTAGAGGAAGACTGAACCCAAACATCTGTGCAAATGAAAAGGTTAAGATGGGAACCATGTAATTTTACGTGTATTGGCTCAAGCGTTGCAGCAAGACAAGCATCAGCTGGCCGTGGGGAGACACAGACTCTCATTTTTATTAGAATTCTGAGGTGGGAGTTAGAAACTTGGAACACAAGGTCTCCCATCATCCCTGTCTCTCAGGTCCTCCCTGGCACTAAGTTAGACACACGGATAGGCCCTGCAACCATTGGCAAATGTCTCAAGGTGGTCCCAGGACACACCTACCTCATTTGTGGGATGTAGCTTCCATCCAATGGGACTCAGCATCAGGACTCCCTACCATAAAATATAAAGGTAACAACTTGGGGAAACCCCACATCCATAACAAAGGACATTTCTTGGTTCCTTCCTTCAATTAAAATGATGCAGAGGTAGTCAGAGCCCAAGTCTGGGCCACCAGGCGGCTCAAAGTTCAAACTCTAAATGAAACAAAAAAGATACATTAATCTTGGACTGCCAAGCTATCTGCCTCCATTTCTACATTTAACAAAAGAAAAATAAAACGTTCAGTAAGTAACACTTAGAACTGTACACGGTATGATCAAACTATATGGTGAATGTTTAAATTTTTTTTTAATTCATTACAGTAAAAGACATCACCATGAAGGGGAGAGAATAAGGATTCACCAAGAAACAAGTCCTCCCTGCGAACCAGTGCCATGCGTGGGCCACTGCCAACAAGGGGACAGCCAGACCCCAACCTTTCCCCGTGAGTCAGCACCATTCATGGATGTGGGAGAGGAAAACAAGGACTCACCAAGAAGCAAGTCCTCCCACCACCAGGGGGGACAGCCAGACCCCAACCCTTTCAGGCACGGGGGCAGGCAAATAAGAAGAACCAACACCCCTTCTCCGCCCTGTAAGCAACCAACTGATCCAGAGAAACACAGGCTGTGATGATAGCTATTGAGGTGAAACGCAGTTGGATGCCTGTGGTGCTTTGTATTCCACTGACCCTGCAGGTCTAGGGCCCGTGGTCTGATCATCTGTTCAGAGGATAACGGTACACAGTGTGGCATCTAGGGGGGATCTGCTTCTGAAGGTGGTAGCCATTGCTGATTGCCTATTATTTTGTTTTGAAGTCCTGTATCATTTTCATTGCTTTGTTGGGTTGGATTTTGCTCTGTTTTGTTTGATTTTGTTATGTCCGATGGCAGGAGAAGCTATTTCAAAGATAGCAAGATATATTATGGTAGCCATTTTGGATTTACTACTGTCTTGTTTTGAAGTCCTGTATTGCATTCATTGTTTTGTTTTTATTGGTTCTCTTCTGTTCTGTTCTATTTGATTTTCACTATGTCTGAAAGTATCTGCAGCTATTTTGAAGACAATAGGAGGCATTATGGTAACTATTCTGGTTTGTTTTGATTGGCTTTATTCTGTTTTATTTTCTTTGGTTTTGTCCTCTTTAAAATAAAAAAAAAAAGAGACATCACCATGAATCCCCTTCAAAATACTCCACCTCACTTTGAAGACACTTTATCCCAATATTCTTGCCACTGTCTGAAGCAGCCTAAAAGTCCTCTTTCCTCAGTATCTTCATTGGTTGTGATAAATATATATATATATGCTGAATGCCTAGTACCTGCCAATGGAAAGACAGGCTCCTAAAAACATGATGCTGTGTCCTCGCCCACTGGATCTGGCACTGTGGAACTTCTGGCTTATCCCCAAAGTCAAAATGGCCATAAAAAGTCAATATCTCGAATCAATGCCTGACATCAACACAGTCATGACCGCACAACCAAAGACACTCAGGAAGGAGCCTTCCAGAATGGCATCAGAAAGTGGCAAGGATGATGGGATAAGTGTGCTCAAAGTAAGAGTTGAGGGATATTTTGAGAGGCGTGAATGGCAATGCGTCTTTTACTATAACAAATTTTTAATTTCAACACTCACCATATTTTTCAATCATGCTATATTTATCACGAAGAGAGCTGTTTATTCAGAGAACGATTGCAATGGTGCTGATGAGAGTAATAATCACAGCCAAGGAGTCCCCACCTCTGAGACGCCCCTTCCTAGCTATTCAGTGCCTCACCTGCTGGGAACCAAGCCTTCTACCAACGCCATCCTCCCTTTACCCACTGCCAGGGTGAGTGCTGTGCACCAGTGGGCTCCTTCCTTTCTCCTGCTCTCTGTCCCGCTGTGTCCCCCTCCTGGGCGCTGCCCTAGCCCCTGACTACCAACAAGGCCTCATCTGATCGCTGAAACTTAGCACCGCACTTTTGTGCACAGGAACCTCTGCCCTGTAGGAGCTACGGGCTGTGCCCACTGTGCACCTATCTCATCTGCCAGCAGCGGGCCTAAGGCTCTGCCGCCTCTGTCTCCAGGCTGAGGTCACCCAAGAGCAGGAACAAGGCTGTACTCTCCCCTCTGTTGCAGGAAGAGCTGTGCAGAACGATGGCTTCAGGACCCTCTCCTGGTCCTCATCAACTTGCCTGCCTCTGTCTCTCATTAGTAGAGAAGAACATCCCTTGAGTCACGGCTCCCCACACCAGATCTTACTCTCATTCACAGCCTGCCTGAGGGGGACTCGGACACCGCGAGAAGATAAAAATCTGCTCCACAAAGGCCTCCTAAGGGCCAAATCCTTTGCCATCCCCATTCCCCACTCCAAGGACAGATGGAATCGCTTCCCCTCTTCAGCCCCTCAGTGTCCTTGATCCAGCCCCTACGTTGCTGCGGCTGACAGTCGGTCCATTGTCCCCCATGCCCGAGCGACCCTTGAAGAGGCTTCCAGACCAGGGCAGCAAAGGGAAAGGACAAGGACCAACTCTCCCCTAAAGAGAAAGCCACAAATACACTTCCTCCGTGGAATGACATTTAAATGAATTAGAAAGGAACATTCGCAATGTACGGGAAGTGAAACTCTCCGGCCTATCTGTGCTCTTGGATGGGTTTGCAAAAAACCATGGATTTTCAGCTCCTGGTTCTGGACTTTCTTTTTCATTGTTTTTAGTTTGTTTGATTGTTTGTTTGTTTTTCAGAATTTCTTATTCAAGATATTTACATGGTTGATGAGGGGGCAAATCATATCACAAACAAAATGGACCAAGGCAGTTGATCAGCCTTGTTACGGTTTGTATAAAGATGGCCCCCCCAAGCCTCATGTAGTCACGGAAGTGGCTGAATCTAGCGTTTGTGATTGACTCCTTGTCTAGTTCTGGGATTGGCGGTGTGAGTTCTGCACCCACCCAGGGGTGGAGCCGACATACAATGTAAGGTTGGAATGGGGGTGTGTTTTCTTCTTTGGCGCGGGTTTGCTCTTGCCGCTTGTAGCCGCCTTGAACGGCTGCCCCCTTTTGCTCTGGCTGCTGCCTTGAAGTGTTGCCCCAGTGCCATGCCACCCTGCCTTGGAGTCAGCTGATTATGGACTGAAATCCCCAGAAACTGTAAGCTAAATAAACCTCTCCTTCCTTCACTTTGGGTGTCAGGTGTTTGTCTCAACAAGGAGAGAAAAGTAACCAAAACAAGCCTTCTCTGAACACTACTCACTCCGCCTACACCCTGTAGGCACAAGACAATGCAATCAGGATCCTTCTATTATCTTTCATTGCAGTCTTCAATAATACATGAGCAGGAGACAATCTGCTTTTATTTCTTTCCTGCTTGAAGTCACATGATTATGTTCAATATCCATTTATCTTTGGAGAGTACCTACTTTTCTGGTGTCTTTTTTTTTTCAGCAGCAGGGATTGAACTCAAGACCTTGCACTTGCCAGGCAGGTGCTTAGGCCACTGAGCTAAATCCCCAGCCCTCTGGTGTCTTTTTTAATTTCTCTTCCTTGCACATGGTCCATGAATTTATTAGCATGATTACATTTATAAACAATTATTCTAAGACCTTGCAATGAGAATCTCTTTCCTGAAATGTCCGGAGCTTCGCAGGTTTTATCGTATTTTGTCCAACCCTCAGGAGCTGCTTTCTGTGAGAATACTATGGGATAAAGAGATGGAAAAATGCAACAGGCAGTTTTCTTATACAGTTTTGCCTCCTAAATCAGAGAGCAAAGCTACCCATTTGCAGCTCTCATTCTGGAGCTGAACTTCAGCATAGGTCAAAATCCACAGCAGCAAAGCTGGGTGACAAGGAAAAACAGGAGGAGCAGCATCTTAAGCTTTCCACCCAGTGCATTGCTAATATCAGCAGAGAGGTCCCTCATGAGCCAGGGCAGAGTGGACAAGGATCAAAGAAACAGGAAGTGCCTTGTGCCCACCCAGCAGGCCCTCTCCAGGTACCCACAGACCACCAAGGATGGGTGTGCAATACCATGGATTGGAAGCCATGCCTCCTTCCTACCTGGAAGCCAACCGGTGTGCCTGAGGTTTGCCCGAACATTGTAAATTGGATTCCATATGTTGTGTCTGGCCAGACAGCAGACACATTCCAGGAAGCTGTGGCCAGCATTTCCTGCAAAAGCAATTAGTTCAAGCTAGTGGTGCCAAACATAACTTTCCTCAGAGCATCAACCAACCCTCTGGGAACTCACCTCCCAGCCTCCAGTCACACAAGCAGCTGAGGGACAGTGTTGGAATGTGCTATTATAGCCACAAAGCAGCACAGAGGGCCTAGGACTGAAAAGCACTTCTGGGACCACTTGCCCTATATGTTTAGCTCTAGAGTGTCCCCTAAATCTCATGCATTCAAAGCTCAGAGTTTCAGAAGGTGACTGGATCAGGCAACGCTGTGCTTACCAGTGGATTTGGCCATTGATAGCTCATAGCTAAACTGTGGTTAGAAGATGCGGCCTGGTTGGTAGAAGTGGGTCACTGGGCTGTGCCTCTAGAGAGTACATCTCTTGCTTGGCTCTTCCCTCCATCTCTCTGCTTCCTGGCTACCATAAAGTGAGCAGCTTTCTTCCACCACACCCTTCTACTCTGCTGTTTCTGACTTAGACCCAGCTGACCATGGATTGAAATCCCTGAAACCATGAGCCAAAATACAGGTCTCTTCATTTAAGTTGTAAGTGTTCAGTATTTTCTCTTGGCAACAAAAATGTGACTAATAAGTATCTTTTCACCTGTGCACAGAGTGGATGGGAAAGACTTATCAGGAAAGTAATAACAAAACTTTTAATGAAAGAAGAACAAGCCAGATAATCACTTGAGGAAAACAAGTCAAATTTATCAGTTTTTATTAACTAACATCTACATAGCACTACGTAGTTCAAAATGTGCTTTTCCACATACAGCATGTCATTTAACCTTGGAACACTTCTGAGATATAAAAATCAGTATGCACATTGCTGTACCAGCCCCAACAAGACTAAAGTCCCAAGATCAGTCAGGAAATAGCAGAGCTCAAACTAAAACCCTCGACTATGAGCTCCTAGCTCATTATTTTTCCACTTGATCCCTGCTCATTCACAGAGGAACTTATTGCATTGGCTTTTAAAGTTCCTGATGCATTTTGTTGCATTTTACGTTCACCAACTCAGAAGAGATGTGCACTGGGCTATTATGTTCATGTAAATGAGACATTTATGCATAGAGAGATCAAGGGGTTTTTCCTAAGTCTTTCAACTAATTAATGGTCACAATCCAGGTCCCCTTCCAGTGTTCTTTGGGCCTGATGACAACACCCATCAGGCTATGACCCTCTAACGGAGACAGGCAATAAAATTAGGCCATGGTGAGAGCAAGGCCATCCAGAGCGATCCCAATCCATCCTTGTCATGACCCTGCTGGGCTGGAAGCAAACGTGTGGACATGGTTCCAGAACTTTATTTTTTACTTCCAGTGGTTCTTGAGCTTCAGATTGGTCTGAAGACTCCGGTTTTGGAGACTGCCATCCTGCCAGGCCCAGCTCATGGCTCATAGCAGCATCGTGTATTCCCCAGTCCACAGATTCAACTCCTCAAAGTGATGGGCAGGGGACGCCTTGGGATCTACTTCCTCAGCCTGGGAACTGGAGAGAGACACATTGATTAGCAAATACAAATTTCTACATTTCATCTGTTTCATGTATTTCATTCATCTAACGCATGGACCGCAAACCTTAAGAACGGATGATAAAAGAGAAGTTCCTTCTCCAATGAAATGTTTAGAATCACTCCCCCATGATGAAGAAATGGAAAGTGCATCAGGCTAGGTTCAACCCACAGGACCAAGCCCAACGGTAACCAGTTGCACCAAACCCCAGGCAACCCCAGGCCTGGATGCATGGGAGGTGCAGGTACAGGTTGAAAGCCGAGCCTGCTCACTGGGACTGGCTGAGAAGAAACCAGGCCTGCAGCGTCTCGCTTTGGCCTCCAGACTGAGTTACTTCCCTTTCAACAGCACACCTGCCTCACCCCAGGCCAGCTGGCCAGGGCTCCACATCAGCAGCCGGGAGTACGAGTGGTCAAAGCACCAGGGACTGGAGCCTTGGGAAGGAGATGCATTTCTTTCTCTGTTGGACCTTTATTACCACTTTTTCCTGCTGGATGCTATCCCAGCTATTAATTCTAGCTAGAGAAAGCCAGGTGGTGGAGGGTGATGGAATAATATGAAAAAGATTCGAGGGAAGGGAAGAGTTTGAGTAGAGAGGGAAAACTAGTTTTCTTTTCTTTTCTTTTTTTTTTTTTCCTTGTACCAGGGATTAAACTGAGGACCTCGCGATTGCCAGGCAGGCACTTACCTCACTGAGCTACATCCCCGGCCCCTACTTAGCTTTTCTTTTAAGACCCTCATGAACCTCAAGAACACTGTCTTGGAAGTTACACTCACCTTAATAACAACGCATCTTTTAGAATGCAGCCATGTCCCCCACATTACAAAAAGTATATACAAATGTAAAAAAAAAAGCCTTATGGACTTCTAATTCAGGATTTACTCATTTTGTTTGGTGAGCTCTTTGTGTTTTGAGTTTTGGAGGCATCAGTGTGT
The DNA here is from genome assembly GCA_004365215.1 of Cuniculus paca. Taxonomy (NCBI): domain Eukaryota; kingdom Metazoa; phylum Chordata; class Mammalia; order Rodentia; family Cuniculidae; genus Cuniculus; species Cuniculus paca. The sequence goes on from RJWT010001151.1 coordinate 28,572, forward strand.
CACCACGACTTCACTTTCACTGTAAACCTGTGAAATTGTCCAGTCTTGAACGCGGTATCCACAGTGCCAGATGCATGGAGAGACCTGGATGGAAGATAAAGGGAGTAAGACAAGCCATGTGCAGAGAAGTAGCTGAAGAGCTAGAGGGGCGGGAGCAGTGGCAGAAGAGAGAAGCGGGTGCGGTGGCCACAAAGGCTAACATCAACCTCCTTAAACTCCGACGTGAGTCAGGGAGGCTTCAGTGTATCACAACCCACGAGAGCCAGACGCCGAAGTCTTCCAGGGAGGAAATTAAGCCACTGAAAGCACTCACCTCTCCCACATATCCCTCCCTTTAAAATCTCTTTGCTCCTTTCTATGGGGATGGGACACACAGGAACACACTCCCTATGCCTCCTCCCCAAGGGAGAACCCCTCCTCGTGCCAGGGGAGACCGAAGACGTTCAGAAGCCTTCAAATCCAGAGGTCAAAGTAACCTTGTGACCCTTAACCAGCCAGAACTAGGAGACAAGGTTTCACTGCTTCCTTATTCCCAAGTCTTTGCGACATAAATTCCCATTATCCCAATTCCCGGAAGCCAGGCCTTGGTCTTCCTAACAGTTTCAGGAATGTTCATTTCTACTCCAGCAAAAGTCCCCACTCTCCCCACGAGAGTCTCCTTGTCATCCTGATGTGTGGCTGTCCTTGCTCACCATGCCCTAAGGCTGGGCTCCTCCATGGACTCAGCTTCTTGGCAAGGACCAAATGCCACTAGCCCGTTTCCTCCAAGGAGGGAAAATGCCACCCCTTTTGTTAGTCCTCAGACTCCCGGTTCCAAGAGGTCAGCTGGTAACCTCTAGTAAGACCTTCTTGGTGATCAGTGGATAACAGAAGCATAACAGAGAGTCACTTAACAATCCTTGCTATCATTAACTATGTAAGAGTCCATAGCCCAAGTAAAACTCAAGAGGCCTTGACTGACCCAACTCCTGTCTCACCCTCCACAATCCCCACACCCCAGAGTAAGGGTCCACTGGCCCTAGAAGGAAAACACACCCTTCTTGCCCCATTCCTAGACTGTCTCATTTTTCTAGAAATCACCTTGTTCTAGGGTATTTGGTTTAGGAGTGGGTATCCTGTTGAAGTTGCAGATCTACTCAAGCAATTGACACCAAAGACTATACCAGAAGCCCTCAGAAACCTGTAAATTGGGGAATATATTTCTCAAAATGTGTTTCAGTCAGACTGAAGTAGGCCCACACGTGGACCTCCAGCTGCACACTCACCATGTCTTGTATCAGCCTCATCAAACTCTTGAACTTGCCTTCAGTGTTAGAAAAGAACATCAAGCCTGTATATCACCTCCACCATAATCAGGTTCCTACTCCCTATTTTCTTCAAGCAAGTAAATTTTCTGGAACATGTGGGTCCTTTCATGGGCCAAACTTGTCTAAGGTGCTAGGAATTCTGTTTGCATTCACAGCTATTGCTTTTATGTCAGTCAGACACAAGGAGGTCAAAGTTACCTAGAGGACACAAAATATCTCAGGCTATGCTTCCACTCATCCCTCCTTTTCTCCCACAGGTATGGAGAAGATTACATTTTCCTCCAGGCAAAGTCAAAGCAAATATTCAGAGAAACTGCCGGCTCGAGTGTGAAGTGAAAAGACTAGATAAAACTGGGGTGGGCTGGAGAGGAGGCAGATGTTGGCTCAAGAGAGAACCCAGCAGCCTGGAAGGAAGGGGTCTGCTGAGAGTTACAAATGAGGGGAGACACTCTTCTGCCCCAAGAAGGAAGCTACAGAGTAGAGAAAGAGCCACTGTAAGGGGAGCCAAATAAAACCTCAGACCTGTCATACGTGGCGTATATTACTGGAAAAAAATTTACAAAGTTTTCTCATAATAAAGCCAAACGGAACAGTGGTAAAGGTTTGTTTTTTGTTTGTTTGTTTGTTTTGTTTTGTTTTTAGAGTAGAATATATTTATTAGGAGAAAGAAAGAAAGCTTCTGTCAGAGGGACAGAAGGGGTCCCGAGCAGGTTGCCAGAGACTCTGTTTTTTTTAGGGACTTTTTATAAAGCAGACGGGTCCAAGGTGGGGAGGAATGGGAATTCCTAAGGTGGGCATAAGGTGGGACAGAACTATGGTTAACCAATAAGATTAATTGCTCAGGTAAAATTGATTAAGTCTGGGACAAATGGGGAAGCGAGTCACGTAGCCAGCGAGCATGTTTTTAATGCTGCCCTGCCTGCCTGTGGAGCAAAACCGGCCAGTTCCGTGGTTTTCTTTCTCGTTAGGGTTATATGTGTTCCTTACTCCTTCAGCCCTACATGAGGTATTTAAAACTGTCACTTGCTCTTTTGGGGCAGGGAGCATACATTTCCTGAACCCCTGGACAGTGGCTTGCACACGGATGGTGAGTTGCCAGTTCCACAGGTTGATGAGGAGAATGTGTCTTTATGAGGCGTGATGAAAAATCCATGAGGGTCACTGCTGTGTGTCATCCCATAGAAAGGCAGGCTCACAAAAGCATGATGGCACGTGTGCCAGCAGAGGCCCTGTCAGCCGGCGAGAAGCAGCAGGGAAGCTATGCAGCCTCCCTGTGTGCCAGCAGAGGCCCTGTCAGCCAGGGAGAAGCAGCAAGGAAGCCACCTCCGCCTTCCACTCACACACATACCCATGGGCAACCAGAAGGACATGGGCTGAGATGATAATAACTGAAGTAGGGAAGCAGTCTGACATTTGTGTTGCTTGATTGACTTTGCAGGCCTGGAGCCAGAGGTCTGGGTAATTATTTGTAGGATAACAATATGTAATATAATAATGATTGTGGATTTCCTACTGTCCTATTACTGTTTTGTTTCATTTTACTGTTCTGTTTTACTCCTTGAAAATAAAATAACAATAAAAATAAAAACACTTGACAGCATCTCTTCATCCATCTTATTGTCCAGATACGGCACCACGTAACTTCTGTTCTTTCCCAAAGTCACCATGACCAGGAAAAGGAAACGTGTTGAGTTCATTGAGGACATCAAGGCAGCCAGGACAGTGCAACTGAAGAAACTCACAAGAGAGGAGATGCAGAACTGCTTCAGAAAGTGGCAGAAACAATGGGATAAGTGTGTTTGGAGTAAGGTGGACTATTTTGAGAGAAATTACAGGTCATGTGTCTTTTATTATAATAGAGGTGGGTTTTTTTGTAATTTAAACAGTCACCGTGTTTTCTAAACACAACTCATATATTCATCTTCCCTTTCAGAATGCCTGCTTTCTAGATTTTATGCTCTAGCGCCAGACACAAAAACTATTTCCTAACCAACCCTGCAATTGTGTGAAGTCCAATGCCTGTGACAACAAACCTCACATACTTACATCTGTGATGCTCCCTCTCTAATCAAACTTTGGCTAATAAGAATGGACGTTTTTAAACATTACAATACTTATAACTTAGTTGAGAAAACAGGACTATATGTAAAAAAATTGGAATATATGTAAAAAAATAAAGAAAGAAAATTACATGACATAGTAATGTATTTGCACAGTCTTTACAGTTTACCTATACTGTCTTGTTTGGTCAATCACTACAAATTGCAGGAGGTAGATCAGGATAGCTCACTTTACAAATGAAAGGAGACAAAGGGAGTTCGATGCCTTAGGCTATGTCGCCTGATTAGAAAGTGGAAGGGCTGGGACTGGCCTTCTAACAGCTTCCCCTGGTACTCCCACTGACTGAGAGAGCCTGTCCCAAACAGGAAACAATGGGATAGACTGAACAGCTCATCTTCAGTGAGAAGAGATGCACTCTACCCAAGATAGAAGATCCCAGGTTTTTAATTATTTGATTATAGTTGTTCACTCTCAGCATCAAATCCTCATGCCATAAATTATGCAGTTTACACTCAGTTCCTTTGGGCATCCCTCACCCTGGAGCATGAAGCAGAGTAAACCCTCATAATAACACTAAACTGTCAGATTCCAATCTCAGAAAATGAAAAGGGCACTGCAAATAACTACAGCTATCTGTAAAACTCAGGTTCCTCATTTGTGCTTTTTAATGCTCACTGACACAGGTTTTGCAAGTTAGAGACATATGAGCAGTTTTCATGATTTGAACTCATGCATCTGATGCACTGAAATGAGGTTTGGCAGTTGTTTTACAATTGTTAATAAAAAAAAAAAAAGAAATCAGCTTCATTTGAAGCAAATCATCGAAATCCCACAATAGATTACAGGAGTTAGTGAGACTTTGCTTTTCTGTTCCTACTAACCACAGGAATGGGAAATAAGACACTCTATTCAAGCCCTTGAGCTACATCCATATAAAGTCATGAATGTCCCAACACTGCAAACTCCAGAGAAAACCAAACTTGCATCATTTGTCAACAATGGTGAAATCAGCCCAAATAAGTCTTCAAGTCACATAGTCTCCCCTTATGGGAGAAAGCTACGGTTGAAATTAGAAGGGAAATGACATTTGCACCCACGGAATTTTTGCTCTTTACGCAGGTCTTAAAAACACATAAATCAAGATCCTGTTCTCCAGGGCCACCAGAGAGCATGTAATGCATCCATCTGTATGCAATGTCCCCCAGATTCCTGGAAATAGGGGTCACAGGGCCAGAGCTGTAGGAGGCCCTGAATCCACCAGTTCTACTCTCTAGGTCACCTCTGGTCATGTTCCCATGCCAGCCTCCATCCTTCGAGCTTCCTTCACCAAGCCAAGGACACCTGCTTCCTGACAGATGCTGTGCCTGGCCTGGGGACTCAGTGGCACAACACATAACGCAGCTTCCATCGTGGGGTTGATAGTCCAGGGTAGGGAGTAGATGGGAACCACCAATGGCATAAACAAAGGTCCCTGCTAAGTGATGGAGGGCTGGGGTTATCCCACTGCTAGGAAGCCTGACATCGCTCAGGAGGCTCATATACAAGAAGGCAGGTTAAAACAAAATAACAAGGGGCAAAGAGGGGAACTTTTATCGCCTGCAGTGCCTCAGGTTATCACTGCCCCATTAAAAAGTAGGAGAGTGGCAGGTCTGACCTCTGTCCCCTGCAACAACCAAGCTCCCAGGAAGCTAAGCAATAGTGCAAGCAACATGTCTCTCCCACTGCCCCCCCCAGTCCTCCTTCCCTGTCCAGCACTGAATGTCCCCTCTCCACACCCTCCTGCCCCACATCCTGCCCTCCTGGCCCCCTTCCCTGGATGCCAACCCAATTCTCCTCCTGCCAGGTGTCCAGCAGATGCTGTGGTTGCTGATTGCAGTGATGAACTCTGGGGTCGAACAGCTAAGGGACATGCTCCGCAGACACCTGTGCCCGTGAGAGAGGTCACCAAGTCTACTGCGCTCCCCGAAGGAGGCCTCGATCTCTGGCCACACTTCCTCATGTGTCGCAGAACTGGCACCTCCTGGAAGATGCTCTTCCTCAACTCCACCTTAATAAACTGGAGACAGCAGGGCACAAAGTTCAGAAGGCAGAGACCGGACCGGAAGCCTGCACCTAGGAGTGTCCTCTGCCCTCCCCTAGACGGCAGCAGAGAGGCTGGGACTGCTCTGGAGTAGGGGTGGGGCGTGGCAGCGCACGTCTGTAATCCCAGCACTCTGCAGGCAGAAGCAGGAGGGTCACCATGAGTTCAAGGCCACCCTGGACTGCACAGGGAGACCCTGTCTCAAAAGATAAAATAAAATAAATTTTTAAAATTGTGTGTATGCATAGATTTATTCTGATCTGCTTAACCTTTAGAAAAATTAATGTGCTTCCAAAGCATTTAACCTTAAAACAATCATGTGTCAGTATGATTGCAAGCAAAAATCTTATTTGCTCCCTCAAAGTTTTCCAGAGGGAAGAGCTAATATTATCCCTAACTTTGAGGAGAAATTGAGGCAATGAAATGTTCGGTATATTTTCCCATGAATAAAAATGATATAGAAGAAAGAAACTCCCAACCTACCAGATGTCCTGTATGAGTTTGTGTTCTCTAAAATCGAAGAATGAATTTTAGGAACAACGGAGGTTAAGAGCAGAATATATTTATTGAAAGAAAGAAAGCTTCTGTCTGAGGGTCCCCAAGCGGGTTGCCAAAGACCGTGTCTTTTCTAGGAACTTTTATAAAGCAAAACCGCAAGATGAGGGGGGTCCAAGGTGGGGAAAAAATGAGAACTCACAAGGTGGGCATGAAGTGGGACAGAACTATGGCCAGCCAATAAGATTATGAGTGAAATTGCTCAGACAAAATTGATTAAAATGGGGGGAGGAGACAAATGGGGAAGCAAGCCACATACCAAGGGGGCATGAGTACACAGCAGAGACTCTTCCGGTAGGGAGCTGGGTTAGTGAATCCTCCTGGCTTCCTCAGGGTGATAGAGACCTATTTAGAGTACCAATCCTGAGGATGTGGGTGTATTTACTTGATCTTTTGTCTTGAGATCTGGCCCACAGTGGGAGGTGTCTGTCTCCCCCAAAGTTCCAAGGTATCTGGCCTTCAGCACTGGCTCCTTGGAGGACCCAACCCTGTCTGATTGCCTATAATGTTTCTATCTAACTCAGCCTCCTATAACAAAAGTATTTTAAGACTAAACAACTGAAGGAAGACTTTGTTCCTTGCTTTAAAAGCTCAAAAACATGCCTGATACATTTTACCTATTTTTTTAATTAGGCAGAATTAAAGTGCCACTTACTAATTCAAACTTAGGTATTTTTCTTGAAACTAGCAAGAAGCTACAATTATCTGGTTGATATTTTTAAAGTACAAAATTGGACTTAAAAAAAAAAAGGAGTAATCGATCTCGATGTCCTGAGCCTTTGAATAATATGTGGGCTGCTATTTAGCTGACCATTAGCCCTAACTAACAGAACTTAATACTCATGGCAAAGGAGTCGTCCAACAGCAGGCCGTTGAGCCCAGCAGTGTTGCAGACTAAGTGGTTTAAACAGATGCTCGCTTTGTCGCAGCCCTGGAGCCTGCAAGTTCAGGATCCAGGTTATTGCCCGAGTTGGTTTCCTGTGGAAGTCTCTCTCTCAGGCCTTGCGTGGGCTTCCTTCTGGACATAAAATATCTGCATCCAGATGCCCCTTATAAAGACTAGAATCCAGCTAATGACTTCATTTTAACTCAGTTACCTCTGTTAAAATGCTGTCTCCAAGTGCTGTCACATTCTGAGACACTGGGGGGTTAGGACTTCAACATATGAATTTGGGGGATGACAGTTCACCTCGTCACCCAAGGCAATGGCTCCTGAGTTAAGAAAAAGCCACTCCGCTGAGTAGAGACATGCCGAGAAAGCTAGGAAAGTAAACTGGGTTGGCGCTGTGACTCGGTGTGACCTGGCCTTGAGAAGACTGAGCCCAAGGGAAGAGGGTTCTCCCAGCGAGTGCTCTCCCCCTGGAGAAATGTTTTTCTAATTCTAAGTGGGAGAAATGTTCCGCAGCTACAAGCATCCTCTCTGGAGAGACAGATCTGGCTGAAACGCGTGCTTCCTCTTCCTCATTGTGGCTTTAGCTTTTATTTGATACTCATGAGTTAGCTAAGAGTTCAAGCAGGAGCATAAATACCCAAGATATGACTCTGGAGATTAATGAGCCTAATTCTGCCTCCCCAGCTTTTAAAGGGTGTCACTTGATCATGCGGGCAGGGACCAACCCCAGTGATACCTCCTGAATCACTAATGCTTCTCTTTTCAGAAATACAGCGTCTTTTGTCAATTAAAAGTAACCCAGGAATTAATTCTGAGAGTCAGAAATCTATGTACAGGGTGTTTTATTTGATGTTAAAATTAGCTGGTCAAACTAGTCATTTTAACTTTCATTGTTAGTACCAGGAATCAAACCCAGGACCCTACACGCACCAGATAAGCGTCCTACCACTGAGACACGTTCCCAGCCCTCCTTTCTTTAAAAAGATTTGCCAGTTTGCATTACATAGATATGTTTTACTTTTGTAATTAAGGTAACTTTAAAAATAACTAGCATATATTCCTAAAGCTTCCTTTTATGGAAAAAGAGAACAGGCTTTATCTTCTGCTTTATTATACTGGTCCAGTAATTTTTACTTCACCTAATTAAGTCAGTATGATCCTAAATAGGGTAAAATGAAGTTTTGCAGAGTGAATCACATATTCTCATTATAACTTCAGAGGGTGTCTATAAAGGGAATAATTTGGGGGCCATGAGCTATGTGAATGTCTTTGTACAAATGTAATTCCTCTTGCCAATTGCAAAGATATGCATTAGAAAAAGAAAGCTCCCTCCCAACAAGGACTGTGATCAGCATCACTCAGGTGTCAAAACCCGAAGGCTACCTCACCAAGGACACTGAGCCAATACAAACGAGCTTTGAACAGTCAGTGCACAACAGAAAATATAAGCCATTAGGCCATTTTCCACTTGAAAACATAACTTCCCATCATCGATCACCAAATAGATACAAATAAAGCCCATGATGATACACCTTATCACACGCAATGGAATAGCTAAAATTAAAAAGATCGATACTGCCTAACTGTGAAAGATATGCAATGAGTAGAATTTTCAGGGATCGGTGGTGTGAAATGGGCACAACCATGCTCAGAAACTGGCAATTTCTCATTTGACTCAATATATACCTACCTTGTGACACAGCAATTCCAAGCTTGGGTATTTACTCACAAGAAACAAAAAATTTCACCCATAAAAGGTTTATATAATAGTGTTTATAGCAGATTCATTTTGAAAGCTCCACACTGGGAGCAACTTGAATATGCAACAATAGCAGACTAGAAAAATAAATTGTGATGTATTCGTACAGTGCAATACCACCCAGAATAATAGAGGATGAGCTCCAGACACATCACATGCATGTATCTTACAAACTAGGAGTTGGTCCAAAGAAGCCTGACACAGGACAACACAACCTGTTTGATCCCAGGTACATCAAACTCAGGGACTGGCAAAGCTAAATTACAGAGCAATAATCAGAACAGTGGTGGCCACAGTGGGAGAGCAGACCACAAGAGGACAGGGAAATGTTCTGGGGTGGTGGACAGACAGGCTATAATTCTTACCCAAATGTATTCAATTAGACACTGAATATCCGTGATTTTCATGATATATAAGATTTTCTTTCATATGAATGCTATAAATGGTGGTTGCACAAAACCAACTTTGCAATTTTCCAATATTGCATGTACATCCCATTCCATAATTTTCATGTGCCACTTACTTGCCTGACTTGCCCACTGGCTGTTCCCATGTCCCATTCCAAGGAGGTCTCTCTCTCTCTCTCTCTCTCTCTCTCTCTCTCTCTCTCACACACACACACACACACACACACACACACAGCAATGAGCCTTTCCTGTTTGCGAGGCCTTAGGACACAACAGGCCTACCAGACCCTCTTACAGGGACATTAGCTCTCAGAGCTTTTAGCAAGACATAGCAGGAAAAGTGGGCAGAAAATAGGCTCTGGAGCCACACAGACTTGACTTTCAGTCCAGTCCCAGTCATCTCCCGGCTTCAAGCAGGTCATTTACTATCTCTGAGTGTCCATCCCTTGTCAGCAGCAGTGTTTGCCTTGAAGATGAGTGGTCCCGTTATGCACATCTCCACTAAGGTCCCGCACAGAGTAAGGCCTCAAGGATGTGCATAGCCCACCCCAACAGCGGCCTGCAAAAAGAGGGCTGCGACTGTGGATCACATGGCACAGGCCCAGCCCATAGTTAAGTGAACATGCTGGGGAATTCTACTTTTCTTCCATTCCTATGAGAAAGCACCAACGATTGTAACCCAGGGTAACAAACAGTGAGTCTGTTCAGCACAGTGCTATTCGATTGCCGCACGCCTCTGGGCTTTTTACTTGCAACACTCAGAGTAAGATGTGTGTCTGAATTCAGAATGTTTTCTAGTTTTGTACATATACCACTCATGTGTTGCCTACCTGAGAGACGGGGCAGCTCCCCACGTCGAACACCTCGGATTTCCACAGAAAACCTTACAAGTTTCTATGGTAAATGGAGCAAATAGAGACAAAAACATTCTCATCATACAGGTCAGTTTTGTCATCAAATAACTGATAAAATAGCGAAATAACCACTGTCTGACTTTAGGGCTGCTGCGGATGCAGAATTGTGGGAAAACCTATTCCAGCTAACACTCACGTGATACTATTGGTGCTGCTCTCTCCAATTCACAACTACGGAAGCAGACAGGGCAAGCAACTTGCCAAAGGTCCCACACTGCACCCCGAAGTCTGCCCCACAACCACGTCTCTCTGCTGCCTCAGTCTCTCCTTCACGCTGTATCTGCAACTGTGGGCTTTGAGAAAATCCTCACTCCACCCCCTTAAAAATTACAGATTACTAAAAGAAAAACGGTACTGCTTTTCCCACCCTCTCTGGCGTGTCTCCTAGCTCAAACACTCTGAAGCTTGCTGGTAGCGGGGACTTTACAGCCCTGCTGCTATAACAGACTCCCAGAGGACGTTGTCATTGGCCTGAGACAACCAAACCAAACCACGAACCAGAAACCCAGCCCCAAACAACACGAGGCAAACCCAAACAGCCTTTTCAAACACACAGCTAGCAGAAAGTCATGTTCAGAAGAAAGATCCAGCCAATAATGTGAGCTGCCAAAACGCAGAGTAACGCTCTCCTCAGCAACCACCAGGTCTGTAAGAAATGCATTCAAATTGATGGGTAGCACAGGCACCTTATTAAAGGAAAACAACATAAAAAACTCAGAGGGTGGAAAGAGTAGAAGCTCCTCCACAGAAGAGAGGAAAGCAGCGAATCAATCACGTCCCACGGCCCCCGTGCTAACAACTTCTAGACAGCAAAGGTGAAAGAGCATTTGTTCACCAAAGGCCACTCTGCCTGCTCCAGGGAGGGCGTGGGGCACATGTTGGAAAGCTCATTTTGGGGTGCGTGTCACGTCCCCCGGAGCCCTTGCCCCTGCAGAACAAGGCTGGTGTGGGGAGCAATTAGTCTGGCACCAGCCCCTTTCAGGAGATCCTCCCACCTGGAAGAGAAGAAGTTTGTCCTGAGCTCTGATCCCCAAGAAAATACTGAGCGCTAGGGAGTCACCTGGGGGACCGGAGCTTCCTGCAGTCTGTCCATTCTCACCCACAGTTAGCAGCTACGTAACCCTGCCCAAGGTGGCTAGGGGCCCTTGATGAAAGAGGCCCAGTTTCCTGCCTGCACAGGGTTTAAAATCTAACTGGGAAAGTAACAAACGTAATGACATCAAGGGTGGAAAATACATCTGAATGCAAAGGTTGGCAAAATGTTTGCTCTCTCTCTCTCTCTCTCTCTCTCTCTCTCTCTCTCTCTCTCTGTTTTATATACAACTCAGGTTACAATCTTCATTCCAGCCCCTCTGAACTCTCAGAAAATAACTGAACCAACTCAGGTCAAGCATTTCCACATGGTAATGGTTCCCCAAAACAATTTCTCTGCTCCTCAGCCTGCTGCCACACAGAGACAAGAGCGATTCTTCCAGAAGGGGCAGAGCAAGCAGAAACCCAGCTCCCCCTCAACAACTGTTTGCAGAGTGAGATTGAAATCCTGCCCAATTCTCCCCACCCTAGAGGATTTGGTCGTGAAACCAACCGAGAATGACTCACAGACCACCGCTGACTTGTGCTTGCGTGTTTTGGAGGAGTGCTCTCCTAAACGCAGCCCGCATCAGTCCTATGGGAGAGCCTTTGTCTGCACACACATACCTTTCTCAGTAAATCTCTTACGTTTATGAAATGTTCATTTGCTTCTGTTTAAGTGAACTTGATTTTAAGACTGCCTGCCCTTCGATATAATGCCATCTAGATATTCTTCTTGTCTACTGGACCTCAGTTGCTTCCAGTATTTTCTGAGAGTTCAGAGGGGCCGGAATGAGGATTGTATCTTGAGTTGTATATAAAAGAGAGAGAGAAACAGACGGGTTTGGAGATGGAGGGTGGACAGGCAGCGAGAAATTAAAATTACCTTGATAAGGAATTAAACCCATCTTGAGTCAGCACAGGGTGTTGCTTGATGGTAGAGCACTCTGAGCATGAGTGAGGCCCCAGCACCATGAGGTCAAAACAAGGAACTGAGCTGAGAAGAGGAGGATAGGTCCAGGCCCCTACTCCTGACTCAGATTCAGCGGTTCAGCTGCCCCTAGCACAGGTTTCTGGTCTTACTCTGAGGTGACTCAGCTTTCCTTCATTGTTTTATATGCAAAGCAGACCAGATACGAACACACTGACGTGGAATACAGGCTTCACTGTACTCACAGTCTTCTTCAGTATAAATAAACATTCTAAAACCAGGGCATGGATTTCTAAATTATCATAAACTATAACCAAAGTCTTATTGCATCTCATCTCCATGAAACTCAGATATGTGATAGCCAGACCTTAGGGGGTGTCAGGGTTTATATCGACAGCCTCTTGTGATCGTAGGCGGGACCTTGGAGAGGTGATTGGATCATGCAGGCTTGTAGCTGGCTTGCTGTCAGGAGGTGGGGTCTGCTGGAAGAGCCAGCACTGTGGGTGTGACCCGGAAGGATGCATCCACCACTCACCCATGCCGTGATCTCTCTGCTTCCAGTGCCCCATGGGGTGAGCATCTCTCCTCTGCCACCCCACCTGGCCGAACTGTCCTGCTGTGGAGCCAGCTGACCACGGACTAAAATCTCTAAACTGTGAGCCAAAATAAACCTCTCTTCCTTTGGTTGTGGGTGTTGGGTATTGTGTCTCAGTGAAGAGAAAAGCAACTATGATGAGGGATAAGTAAGAGTAACCCAAGACTCCATCCTAGGTCTAATTAAAAAAAAAACACTTAATTTCTTTTGTTCCACCTTGTATCCTTTTCACAGTTTTCTTCCTTTGAGTTCTTCCATTTCCCCCAAAGTCGGTTACCATTATCATCCAACATACAGTGCCTGCGGGATGGTGGGGTTGGAGGTCCCATGTGAACAAAATAGACACTGCCACCATCACAAGTTTGCAAGATGGTAAAGAAGAGAGGCTTCAAACAGGGACCCTCACACCCTCTGGAGCCCACCACAGCCACAAGAAAGAATTGATAGGCTCAAAATCCATGCCAGAGAGACAGAGACAGAGACAGACAGAGAGACAGAGAGGAAGAGACAGAGTTAACTCAGAGCAGCCTGGCTCATGGTGAGAAGCCACAGGTCAGTTGAGGAGGAGGCAAGGAAATTTGCCTGGACAATCAATGGAATGATCCAGAAGGACCTGGAAGACTTCTTGTCACCCTGCCTAGTGGTCTCTACAAATCCTGAGAGGAAGCAAAAATACAGGGATAAAAAAGACATGATGGAAGGAAAATAAAGGCAAAGGCTAAGAGTGAAGTGGAAGAGGAAGAAAAAACTGTTTTTAAAATAAGAGTGACTGTCTTCGTTAAAGGAGACCACAAGCCATTTCACCATTGCATTCTACCGCTGCAACTGTGTCAGTAATTCCCTAGTATTCACTAGTTCTTCCAAAAGGCCTGCCTTCCTCCCTCCCATCTTGAGGCTATTAAACAAATATTGCAGGCCATCATCACTGTTTTAGATAAGGCTTTTTCACTCAGCCTCAGAAGACCAGACTAAAACTCAAAATGGAGTCACTCATGCCAGGTTCCAAGTCACCAAGTAAAAGTAAGTGGTTATGAATTTCCAGGAAATCAGGACATGGAGATACCAACCAAGGTTCCTAAACAGGCCAGCATCAGTCAGTCAGATAACAAAGTTCCCTCTGCTCTAATCCTTACATCTCTCAATCCTGACAAAAATAACCTGGAGGATCACTTGCCTATTGTTCTCTCTCAATGTTCTCACTCACAGAGAAAGTAATTTTGAGGTGCCCAACCCACCCTATGTTATTTGCTCTGCTTTAATGGGGTAAATGTTACCTGATTCTAGTCACAGAGTCAAGACAATTAAGACCTAGAAGCTAACTTGTTGCCATCTTGTCCTTGGCCAGGACCTGGTACACGCTGTTCACTCTGGAACATTCCAACTCCTCTTTCACCTCCACCAATGGTTCCCTTCTGCAGTTTTTCCACCAAAGCCCCAGGGGACCCTTAGCCTGCCTGGTTGTTACATGGTGGTCACAGCTGGAGGGAATTGCTCCTGGCATCTAGTTGAGAGAGACCACATATGCTGCTTACCACCTATAATGCACAGGATGATCACCAGTCGTGAAGAATAATTGGATTCATATGTCAGGAGTGTGGTGGCTGAGAAACCCTGTCCTGCCTTCCAGTTTCATCACCTGGCACTGGGCTTACGTAGCCAACACTCAGAGCTCTCCCTGATCCTCTGGGATGGGTGCTCATCCCAGCCTGGGCTTTTCTTTAGCGCATGCGTCACAGATGGAATGAAAACCCTTGGTCTGTTGTGGTATGGGAATTCACTGCCACACCAGAGTTCAGAAATCCCTGCAGGAGAACAACCTTCCAAACAATTCAAAGCCACACACTGGACCAGTCTCAATCTCATTTTTCATTCAAAAGAGTTCTTCCAAAATGACTTCACTAGATTGCACTCCAAATGCCTTTGGCTGTTTTAAAAATCAAATCCCTCCTCAAGGAACAAAGAGTTAGGGGCTTTGGAGAGAGGGGAAAGTGGGCCTGCCCACAACAGGCTAAGCAACTGGGAGCACAGCTTTCCAAGTTGGACTCAGAGGGCAGCCCTCACTTGGACACACAGGTCCCAGCTTTCAGATGCTAACCCCTGTGATACCATTCTTTGTACTTATGTTTAGGAAGTATACACAAAAAGGATGCCAGACAATTTTGTAAATAAGAAGTGAAAGGGTAGGACACACAGGAGATATTTTTGAGGCTTCCATCGTGTACTAAAAAACACGTAACTCTGGAAATCCTGTTCAAGCCCTGACTACCTCTTATAAAGTGTGTAACCTTAGGCAGTCTTATGGTTAATACATTGTGTCAACTTGAGAAGTTTAGAAGTTTAACTGAGAGACTCAGTAGGGAGCCAGGGTTCTTACTTTGTAAATATCCTCAGCAAAGGGGGGCAAGGACATTTTGTGAGTGCTATATCCACCCTGGGAGTGTATGGGGGTGGCCTGTGTACAATATAAGGGTAGAGAAGAGGCTTATGTTTTGGTTCTTTTGCTCTGGCTGCTGCCTTGAAGTGTTGCCCCAGTGCCATACCACCCTGCTTTGGAGCCAGCTGATTATGGACTGAAACCACAAAGAACTGTAAGCTAAATAAACCTTTTCTTCCCTAATTTTGGGTGTCAGGTGTTTGTCTCAGCAATGAAAGAAAAGTAACCAAGACAGAATTTGGTACCGGAGGAGTGGTGTCGTTGCTGTGACTGTACCTGACTATGTGGTTAAGAGCCTTTGGAAATGACTTGTGGGAAGAGTTTGGAAAAGTTCAGAGCTGTCACCTGAAAGAATAGCCCTGGACCAGCTTAGGCTGTTCTGCAGGGGAGATTCTGGTCAGAGCTCAGGAGACCAGGAGGCTGATAGAGAGCCTGCCAGTAACGACCAGGTTCAAGAGGTTTCTGCTGGGAAGAAGGACTGTATTGGATGCTGGACTCCAGTTGATGTATGTTATGGCTTGGCAGAAAGTTTGTCTGCATTTTGCTCATGTCCAGAGACTTTGCCTGAGGCTGAGATTAAGGATGGTGGCCTGATTAATCTGGCAAAAGAAATATCAAGGCAGTCGAATGTTGAGATAGTGGCATGGCTATTGTTGGGGGCTTTTAGCTAGATTTACATTGTGAACCAAGAGCAAAGAGCCAAGCAGGGTGATTTAAAAGGTTGTGAGTTTGACCAGAAAGGAAGCTCCAGTGAAGGTATGGACTGTAAAAATAGAGCTGAGACCTTGATTACTGAGAAGGAACAGAGAAACAGAAAAGATGGCCTGAAGGCAATACAAAAAGCAGCAAGTCTCGAACCTTTGCAGCTTCCAAACTGTAAAAGTGAAAGACTTTGCTTTGAGGAGAAAGCCTCAAGCACCATGTTCCAGAATGGCAGCGGAAGCCCCAAGAGGTTCCAGAATGGCGGCGGCATAGAAAATCTGTACCTCACAATCAGGTTCAGAGTGCCCAGCGATCCAGGCACTTGACCCCTACAGCCAAGAGAGAGGAAAGCCTCGCTACTGCTCCAACTTTCAGCAGACCTCGGCATCATCCATGTGGTGCTGGTTTTAGGTGCACACAGAATGCACAAGCTCTGAGGTTGAGAAGGCTTCCACCCCGATTTCAAAGGGCCTGGGAGGCCAGGCAGCGTGCCCTGAGAGGGCAGTGTGTGAAGCTGTGAGTGTGAAGCCAAAGGTGCAGTGGAGACCACAGAAGTTTGGAAAAGCCAAGAACGTGGATCATCTAAGGAAACCTGCAATTGGGGAGCAGAGTCAGCACAAGAGAGATGCCATGGGATTGGTGACCACTAGAAGTGTCATAGGGGAACCACACAAAACCTTTGGAGCTCACAATTTGCCACAGATTGCTTCAGATGCTGGACAAGCAACTGTAGGATTTAACATTTACCCTGCTGGGTTTTGGACTTGTTTTGGTCCCAATGCTTTGTACCCTCCTGTTTGTAACTTTTAGAATGAAAGTGTTTGTCTTGTGCCATTGCATGTTGGAAGTGTTTAACTTTGTTTTCATTTGTACAGGGGTATGCAGCTAAGAGTTTGCCTTCCATCTCAGAGGAGACTTGGGACTTGGACTTTTCAGCAATGCTGAAACTGTTTCAATGCTGAAACTGCTAGGACTTTGGCAACTCTTGCAGATGGACTAAGTGCCTTTTGCATAAAGGGATGTCCATGAGTCTTTGGGTGTCCAAGGACAAAATGTTATGTTTCTAATGTAATGTAATGTTGATAGACTTACTTCTGGTTCTTAAGGATTGTTAAAGTTGTGTTATAATGTTCAAGTTGCAAAATGGTAAGAATTAGCATGTCTTGGTATCTGGAGGCTAATTTAAAGAAATATGTCTAGTTGCCAAGTTGACAAGGGGTGAATTCTTATGGTTTATACATTGTGTCAATTTGAGAAGTTTAGAAGTTTAATTGAGAGACTCAGCAGGGAGCCAGGGCTCTTACTTTGTAAATATCCTCATCCTGTGCAAAGGAGGGCCAGGACATTTTGTGAGTGTTACACCCACCCTGAAGGTTTTGGGGGCAAGGGTAGCCTATGTACAATATAAAGGAGGTGAAGAGGTTTGTTTTGGTTTTGCTCTCTTTTGCTCTGGCTGCTGCCTTGAAATATTGCCCCAGTGCATGCCACCCTGCCTTGGAGCCAGCTGATTATGGACTGAAATCTCCAAAAACTGTAAGTTAAATAAACCTTTTCTTCCCTAATTTTGGGTGTCAGGTGTTTGTCTCAGCAACAAGAGAAAGTAACCAAGACAGGCAGTTTCCCTAAATTCCCTAAGCATCAGTGTACTGATCTAAAATTGAAATGAGAAATACCCACCTCTCACAATCACTGTGAAGATCAGCAGATCAATACATTTAAAGGACAGCCAATGCCTAACTCCATGCTTAGAAGCTGTTTATGAAAAGGTCTATTGGGCATAAAAATTAGGTTATCACTCTAATCCCAAGAATGATGTAACCCAAGAAGGCAAGCTAGGAATATTCCTCCAATCATCCAAGGAATATTTACTGTCCACCGGGTTCATCAGTGAACAAGTAGGAATCTTAGCACAAGGAAGAGTCCTCAAAAATATTTGTTGTTCATCAGTGCCTATTGCGGGAAATAGGATAATAGTAGGTCCAAGTAATAAAACGTATTTCAGACTCACCACACAGTTTTGTTGCCTTGAAAAAAGAGTGGCATTAATCATACCCATATGATTAATATTTATATCATTTGGTAGTCTTTGGTTGCAAGAATCTGAGTCATGTATTTGAGTGAATGTCAGTTCATTACAAAGATGGTGAAGAGCCCCAGAAGTCTGAAGAAGCAGCCTCAGAAAGGTTGGGGCCTGGAGACATCCTCAGTCTTCCTACTCTGTCAGTGTTGTCCTAGGAAAGAGCTGCTCCAGCCATTCTGTTTGTTCAGCCTCCTTCTTGTATCTTTGCTCTTGGGCATCAAAGTCCCAAAACTGAGAGTCTAAGAGCCTGACTTAGGGAACACACCTACTCCTGCCAAAGGAGGTCAAGTCACCTTGCATGAGAATCCTATCGAGACTGCCCACTGTGTTCCCAAAAGGAAATCAGGGTACCGTAATCAAAAGAAAAAGCATCAATGATGGTGGGTAAAATAAATATCAAGAAGAATAACACCAATAAAAACATCAGTGGGAATCAACTTGTCATGAGAGCATACTGCACACAATGTACTATATTATACACCTTACCTTTATTATTGTATTGAGCTGTAATCACAATCCCGTGCAGTAAAAGATATCGCTGCTCTCGTTTTGAAGGTTAATAAATAAGCTCAGGGCTCTGTTACACGGCAGACCTCATGTTGCATAGCTAGAAAATGGAAACAGGCACTAAAGTATGTTTAACCATTGTGCTATTCTGTTTCTTAGATTAACAACGAGCAATAAATAACCCAGTGCTCAATACTCCAAATGCAATATTAAAAAGAAATCCTAAAAAATTCTGCACTATGATAAGTATATTTGGTGTTGGCCACAGTAAATGACAATCTAGCTACAGAACAGCAGGCAGCAGCAACTGCAGAGCTAATAAATGAAACACAGAAAACCAGAATAATGTTTTTCAAAGGGTGAAAAATGGTTACTCACTGACTACAAATGCTTTCCCCATCACTCTGTAGCTTAGAAACTATTCACCTTGGCAGTGAACTAATGACTTACTGCAAATTGGAATCCAACTCCATCACCAGCAGATTTTTCAATCCAATGTCTGTGGTTTAGTCAAATCAGTGAAAAACCGAGACTAGACAATCATCATCTATCATCATGCGAGTTTTATCTTTCAAATAAATTCTGTGTTGCTGGATTGATAAGAGAGAAGATGAAATTTCCTGTATCTATCCACAACGTTTGGGATGAACCAATAAATATTTCTAAGTATGTTGCATATTTCAAATTTTTAAATAAGCTCATACATACCTTCAGGAGTACTAATAAATAAGTCAGCGTGTAGCACTGGGGGACAGGCCACTTCCCCATCCATCAGGAGTGTTCCCACTTGCCCACTAGGGCAGGCACAGACCCGACCCTAGATCCGTGATGAGTCCCAAGGCCTGGCACATGGGCTGGGTGGAAATCTCAGGGCACTGCTGGGTCACATGACTTCTCCATGCCTGAGTTTCCTCATCTAAAAACGGTGACCTCCAGGAGTTGCCCTGGGGACAACTTACACAACACTACAAGCAACTTGTAGCTTGGAAAACCTCTTATCCTACTATGGGGAACTGGGCCCTAGGAGCACAGTCTGAGATGCAGATCCTGGGAAATGTGATTACCCGAGGAAGAGAAGCTGAATGGGCAGAGGAAGACAGCAGCGTGAGGGGAGGATGTGGTCTTAGCTGGAGAGCAGCTCCACCCTGGTCCCGTGGGGAGCCCCAGGCCAGGAGCAGCTACAGGTTGGTCTTGATTGAGGGAAGTAGACTGCAGGAATTTGATCAGGGCATCAATGGCATCAATGACAATGCCTTTGTGGCCCAGCATAAGAGCTTGTTAAATATGAATTTTTTATTTTACCCTCAATGTAGCAAATACCTACTGAGCCCAAGAAGGACCTTGCTTGGCAACGAAGATGTAAGAATGAATACTGTGTGGTTCCTGCCCCAAAAGTCCTTGTCCAGCTGGAAAGATGGGTGAGGCTGGACTAATGGGACAGTGGACAAAAGGAAAGGTTCCCCTTGGTTCCACTCTTCTCACATTCACCTGCTGGGAACAGCCCTCTTTCGTTCATCCAGGGGCCCAGGACTGACCATTGCTTCTCTGACAACACCCAAGTCCAGATCTGCATCTCAGAATTCCTGTTTTATCTTCTCGATACAGATGTGTGACCGATGTGTGATAATGTCAGTGGTCAATCAATAAATCCAATCAGTGTTTTTTCAACTGCATTAGCAGCTCATGAGATCAATAAAGTGAATTCAATTGACTTACATTTTTGGAAACAGAAATGGAATAGAACAAAACACAAAGAAAAACATCAGAGTGTGCCACGATAGTGTGTAAGGCTAAGGGCAGGGGTAAGTACAGTTTCTGGGCGTGCATCTACCTGAGGATATGTGTTTTGTGTTTTTTTTTCTTGGTTTCAGGGGAAATATTTTTCTTAAAATGAATTGCCATTGAAAGAAATTGAGAAATGCTGAAGAAATTAAACCTGGCTGTGTTAGCTTGTGAGGGTAATATAACACTCAGAGAACACGACTGAAATGGGTTGCAGTGAAAGTATGAAATGAAACTATGAATTCTGAAATGGCAACTTCAAGTACCTGTGCCGAACAAAAGGGTAAGTATTTTGGTAATTCGGTTCTTTCAGCTTCCTTTGTGGTAATAAATCTGCTTTGTCAATAAACCTTTTGAGTCTCTTACCAAGTTCAGTGCAGTGTGCTGAGAATATAATGAATATGAAAGCCAGCTGCCTGTTTGTGAGTTTATAATTCCACAAGATCGCAACACAAGGAGGTCACTGAAGTGCAGTCTGATAAATGCTCTCACAGGGCGAG
Source organism: Cuniculus paca (assembly GCA_004365215.1). Taxonomy (NCBI): domain Eukaryota; kingdom Metazoa; phylum Chordata; class Mammalia; order Rodentia; family Cuniculidae; genus Cuniculus; species Cuniculus paca. The sequence goes on from RJWT010001151.1 coordinate 49,149, forward strand.
CAGGTGCCGCAGTAGAAGGTGAAAAGCATCAGCGCAACGTTGCTCTGCTGGATCTGAGAGACACCTGGGACCTGCCTCAGGGACTTTGAATCTCGTTTGGGAGAAAAAAAATGTATGCAAAAGATAAAAATCAGATCACACACACACACACACACACACACACACACACATGCTTTTCTTCTGAAGAGAAGGAAAGGATCAAAGTTTTTGTTTCTTGTTTTTGTTTTTTAGTTCTTTTAAACTCTAGGAAGATACATGTGCTTAAATATAGCATGGTTTCTCTTATAAGAGAAACCCAAAGTATAAATAATTTAAAGAGCAAAATAAAATATAGATATAAGAAACAAGGAGACAGATCTTTTGCAAATGGGAAGGGGACCAAGAAACGGGGGCAGGGGTTGTAAAAAGAATCAAGATGTTACGTGCACGTGCCTATTCCCCATGATGAATGTAATCAAGTACTGGAAACATGTACTGATAAATTTTCTAAATAATTAAATAAAATCTCATGGGGAGATAAAAATGTATGCAAAAGGATAAAAATAAAATTACACACTTTTTTTAGAGGTAAAGGTGATTAAATTAAATTTAATTTATTTTAACTCCAGGAAGATAAATGAGAAGTACAAAACCAGACTTATTTGATTCAGGAAGATAAGCATAGACCACAGATTCAAAACTAGGGCTGGAGAGAAGCAAATAAAGTGATGGGTTTTGCTGGCACATAGTGGCAATTTAATAGCTGCTGAATGAATGAATATGTTCAGCTACAATATCCAAGCACTGATGAGAGGTTACTCTTCTGACAATTCCTGAGAACCACAAGAGTGCTGGCCCCCAAGATCCACCTCATGCTTGTTCTCCATCTGATTCTTGTATGATTAAAATAAACACAAATCTGGGCAGGGAAGCTGCCCAGAACGTGAAAGTAGGTCACCTGCAGATAGCACCGCATGCTGACATCGACACCATCACTCCTAAGGAACACAGGGAAGAAAATAATTTGAGTTGTTTGGAAGATACCCAAGATAAGACGCACGAAAATCTCAAATTGGGATGATTTTTACTTACCACTATGCTTATTTTTAACCTGCTTTATTGAGGTATTATTTACAGCAAAATTCATGTATGCAATCTGAAGAGCTTTGACGAAATTATATAACATGGTAACCATCAGGAAGCCAATATATAAGACACATTCATCACATCAGCGACTTCCACAAACCTTTTTTCCTTAATGTTATGTTCTGAAGCGAGCTCTGAGGCTGGGGATGTGGCTCAGTGATAGAGTTCTTGTGTTGCATGCACAGGGCCCTGGGTTCGATCCCCAGCACCACAAAATAAACAACACAAGAAACAAACACGAGGCAAGCTCCAAGGTTGATAAATCCGGCCACGAATGTTAGAATCATATAAGGAAAAGACATACTACCATCGCCATCCCTGGAATGAACCCCCTCAATAAATGTATCAAGATAAATGATGAACATCAAGAAATGATATTTAATAACAAAAGCATGGACTATACAAACTGCCTCCAAAAAAGTAATCTGATGAGACAGTCATGTGGGCTTACTTTACCTCCATCAGTGTGATCAAAATGTCTATGCAAATGTCACCTTCAGAGACCATGGATATTGGGGGCCAGGGGACGAACGCTTTGTTCCCCAAGGTAACCTCTTGAGCAAGTACTAACGAGAGTGACCGAAGAAGCAAATGACTCGCACATGCTCCAGACGCGCAAAGGGTTGCCAAAATCCTGCAGCCCATTTCCTCTGCGTTGTACAGAAGAAGACATCAGCATGAACCCAAGGTCCACACAGAAGACAAACACAAAATAGCCGAGTGGTCATAAGGTGGTCATATAAGTTCCAGACAGACGTTTTAAAATAAAAAAGAAAGAAAGAAGCCAGATGGTAGTATTAAAGGCAGGAACCAAATCAAACCCAAGATTATGCAGGAAGATAAAAAGATGACTAAGAGAGGATCAACCAGCCCCAAGCAGACAGATGTGGCTCAGACTTGGCCAAAACCCAAAGCAAGCAGCGTCCCCACATTCAGGGAGGTCAAGGATCGAAGCGTGTGTCCAGCGACCAGAGCATCATATGTCACGGCGGAACGGCCACAGCTCACTCAGAGGAAGCCTGCTTTGAGAATGATAGGAAAGCGCCTATCGCTGGGCAAGGGGAACCCTCACACTTTCACCCAGGAACAAGAGTCAGGCCAACAACGAAGAAAGTGCAAGGCTGACACAGCCCCAGACTGCATTCAGTCAAATTCCCAAGGAAGCAAAATATGCTGTTCCCTCCCCCGCCCCCCATCGAAAAAAACCCCAAACGCCAATTTTCACCTTGAAAACAAGAAGATCAAAGCGTTCGGGCAGGGTTTCATTGCACACTTTTAGCTGTTAGTCCCTCTACACCCTTTCCCAGCCTGCACGGAACTTGTC
>RJWT010001152.1:0-51594 GCA_004365215.1 Cuniculus paca
AAAATGCACAATACATATTGGGAAAGTCAAAGGGGAGGAATTATCTAAAAAGGGAAGGAAATGACCACTCTTAATCTATTATCATGATTTGAAATTCAGATTGTTTTCATAGTTCTGATTAGTTTCATTTTATTCTGATTTGTTTGATTTTATTATACTTGATGGCATGGACAGCTATTTTAAAGATAACAAAATATATAATTGCAGCCATCGAGGATGTCTACTTATCTTGTTTAGAAACCCTGTATGGCTTCCATTGTTTGTTTTGATTGATTTTACTCTACTCTGTGTGGTTTCATTGTAATATATCTGAAGGTGTAGGCAACTATTCTGAAGATAACAAATATTATGGTAGCCAATGCTGTTTCACTAATATCTTGAAATTCTATATTGCTTACATTGTTCTGCTTTGTTTGTTTTGTTTTACTATGTTTGGTTTTGTTTCTACTGTTTTAGTTTGTTGTATTTTGTTTGATTTTACTTATCCCTGATGGTATGGGCAGGTATACTGCAGATAAGAAGAGCCATTATGGTAGCCTTATCGATTGCTTTGGTTTTTGTTTTTTTGGTTTTTTTCTTTTTTTTTACACTGTTTCAAAGTCATGTTCCATGTTCATTGCTTTGTTTTGATTGACTTTACTCTGTTTTGTTTGGTTTGGTTGTATTCTTTTCAAAATAAAAAAAAAGAAGATATAATACTGCATTAATTGTTAAGACTTATCCTGATTTCAGAGATTTTTAAATATGAAAAAAATAGATCTTGAATTTGATGAAGCATTTTTTGTAAATACCCTTTGTTTACTACAACAGTATTTTGTTTTTAAGATTTTGCATTAGTGTTCATAACCATGTGGTCATAATTTTCTTCATACTGTGTAGTTGGCTTTATAATCAAAGTTATAAAATAAAATAAATTGAGTAGTCCTCGCTCCCTTGTTCTTCATATATGGAAATAGCTGTGTGTTTTTGGAATTATTCATTCCTTGAAATCTTGACAAAAATTATCAATAAAACTGGTGAACTCCCATGCTGGGACTGGGAGGAGCCGATCAAGGATTCAACTAGCCAGCCTTTCTGATAAGCTGTGCAGTCCGTGTGGGACCCAGGAAGAGAGAAAGTCAGTGTCTCCTGTAAGCCTACAGGCATGCAGGCTGACAATCACCAAACACTCTCACCCCATAAGCCACCAGCTGGTTTGGAGGTCAACCTGAGCTGATAGCAATTGAGGTACAAAAAGCACCTGAAGGATTGTATTGTTAGGTTGAATTTACAGGCATGGGGTTGAGAGTCTGAGCATGTATAGGAAGGATAACGGTATGCAATATGGTAAATATGGGTTTTTTTTTTTCCTGTCTTGTTTTTAAAGTCTAATAATGTTCTCACTGTTTTGTTTTATTGTTACTAATTTTTTTCTTTGCTCAATATTTTGTTTTCATTGGTTTCATTCTGTTTTGTTTTGGTCTTATTTTGCTATAACTGATGGAATGGAAAACTACTGTGAAGATAACAAGATATACTATAGTGGCCATGGTTGTTTTCCCATTACCCTGCTTTGATATTCTATACCAATTTCACTGCTGTGTTTTGATTGGATTTATTCTGTTTTGTTTTGTTGGGTTTTACTATCTTTAAAATAAAAAAAAACTGGTGAACTCACTTTTTTGGGGGTGGAGGATGAGAGATTTTTACTTTAGTGGTTATCAACTTCCCATATTTTCTATTTTCGATTCAATTTAGGTATATTGTGTATTTAAGAAAAATTTTAGTAAAAACCACTTCTCAAATTATTGGCATTCATTCCAGTGATTCTCCTTTTTGTTGTCAAAGTAACTTTTTAAAATCAGAAATTAGAACATGTTGTTTTCCTAATTAAAACAGCACCCTGGCCGGGGATTTAGCTCAGCTGCACAAGTGTTTGCCTGGCAAGTGCGAGGTCATGAGTTCGATCCCTGGTACCAAATAACTAAATAAATAAATAAAACAGCACCCCGTGCAACTTGAGACAAGGGCCCTTTGTGATCTGAACTCCCATCTTTGGCAATAAATTCATTTCTATCTACCTTATTGCTTGTACTATCTAGGTTGAACTGCTTATTGTTTGTTGTTCTTTGAAATTACATCATACTGTATTCTTTCAAGCTTCTCTGGCTTTACGTATCAGCCATTCTTTAGATTTTACTTCCTGTTCTTCCTTTGAAACTGGCCTGAGGCTTTGCTTTTCAAGGCTTCTATCTCTGACCTGTAGTCTGATTAAATGCTTATTTTAGAATTCTGTGCATTCTTCAGTTCACTTGTTACAAAATATTACACATTTTAATATGTTCTAGGCACCTGAAACTCTGATAACGAATGAAAAGTAAATGAGGGTATCATATTTCTAATGAAGGTCTATGCTTTCCTCAACAGTAACAACTGAACGGCCTGTGCAGGTGAAGGTGGTCAAAGTCAAAAAATCTGATAAAGGAGATTTCTACAAAAGGCAGAGTGCTTGGGCTCTTCGAGACCTTGCTGTGGTAGATGCCAAAGATGCTATCAAAGTATGTTTTTCTTAGTTCTTTGACCTATATTCAAAAAATGTATTATGTGTTCTAAGATGATCTAAACTTGTTTTGTGAAGACTGGCCTATCTGCCTAACTGGGAATTAGTCTAAAAGGTATTATTCAGTCTTCTACCTCCTCACCTCTGCTCTAACGTACCATATATGTTTATTTTATTGTTTTTGCTTTTTTTAAAGCTTTGATTTTTCTAGTGCACAGGCTGCATAAATTAGAGAAAAATAACCTTGACTATACATATTTCTTTATGTATAGAATCTGTAAATTAGTGTGGATTTGAAAGTGTTGTATCATGTTAGTTTTTGGGTTTTTTTATCTTCATTGTTTTGGTAAAATCCTGTCCCATATGCATGTATAACATAAGCAAAGTGAGCCTTCCTTAGTCCTCATGGATTAGTGTAGAATTATCAGTTGGGGCAACCAAGCTGGCCTTTTGAGCCCACCACTTTGATGATTGTGGTTCAAGTGAAGGAAGTGATACAGGGTTATATACCTAATTTTAAGAATTTAAATAATAAGATTTATAAAAATATAAATCTTATACCTTATCTGTAAAACAACACTCAAACTCTGAGAAAGTTGAGTAATACAAAAATTATTTTAAAAGATCACTTGTATTACTAGCAATTCAAAAGTTTTTATAGCAATACCCTGTTTTCAAAGAGATCAGTAGAAATTCTCTGACTGACATAGGTGTCACCACCACCCTTCCTCACTCTCCTCTCCAGTCAGGCCCCTCATGTTCCTTTAGGGAATACTTCACACCCCATCCACTGTGATGTTGATGGGACTAATAGTAAAGCTTACAGTAATGTAACTACAAGTGTGCTTCCGTTTAACTCTAAGTTTCATACGTGTATTTAAAAGGCACAAAGAAATAACACATTTGTAAAGCAATCTGGCAAAATAAAATTCTGGTTTTACTCTTACTTTGGCATAAATCTCTGAGGTCAAAAAGTCAAACAAAATGACAAGTAGTTGAATCAGGTATAGAAAAGAGAAGCAAAAATAAATTTAGGCAAGCCCTATCTGTATGATTCAGATTTCTTCCAAAAGCAGAAATAACGTTTTTTTTTTTAATGTATTTTAGGTAAACTAAGCCTGTGCTTTATCCCTAAGAAGCACTCAGTTTTTAGAAAAACAAGGAAACAGTTTGATAAGGGGCTTGGTGGGGAGGTTGGAAAGAAGAGTAAAATCAGTTATAAAAACTGAAGTAAATTCTGTTACTAAAGGGAAAAGATCAAGAGTAGAGACTTTCATGGTAGGCTTCTGTTTAAGACAGAAACATTTTAGAAATGCACCTTGATTAAAAAGCCTTTTTCTCTGCTAGTTTTTCACTTCATGATCCTGTTGATGTGCATAGCTCACTAACACTGCCGAATGCTTATTTGAATGCTCTCTCAAAGCTGACGCCTCTGCTGATTTGCTTAATGGATTTTTTTTCACTTTATGTAGGCACCTTGTTGTGTGTACACTATATATGGATATAAAACATAAAATTTTTATACATAGTCCAACATTAGCCATTTAGTATCACACATTGATTTGTGTGAATGTTGCCACTAGAGCACTCAGCTGCTTTTATGGCATTATGGGAAGTATTCCCAGGGAAGAGATCATTTCTCATCAAGTTTCATGTTAGTTGCCAGTATTCTTAAATTTTTTTATAAGTAATAATGTAATTACCTTTTCATTATAAATGCAAGTTTTTAATTTTTTGATACTTGATTCTGTTTATTAAGCTTTGAGTTGAACTAATTATTAGTAGTTCCATGTTACTATTATATGGTGGTTGTAGCAAAAGTCAAATCCTGATACCTAAAATATGCCTTTTACAAATACTTTAAAGTAAAAGGCTCATATAACTTCCCTTGTTTTTAAGGTCTCTGTACTCACATTTTGTTCACCCTAAATAGTGCTTTAAATGAATGAAATAGATTATTCCTCTATCTTGTAGAACATTTACATATTGTCTTTCTACCTTATAGAGGACTTTGAGTCTATTTCTTAATTTCTTGGAAGAAAAATATATATGTTCATATATTTTCATTGTCATGTAATGATTAATTCTACAGTCAAGGAAGAAATATTAGCTCATCGTAGAATTACTGTTGGGACAGGGAGAATACATGATTTAATTCTCTCAAGTTGGTTCACCTTCTTTGCCACTTGAAAGTACTTTAAGGACTACCAGCACTTTCAGCTTTTCAGACACCTGTAATCATTCTGTATTTTCAAGATAGAAAATATTTTGTTACAAAATGGGCACACCCCCTACTTCTCACCTCACTCTTCTTGAAAAGTACACCAGAGTGTGGATTGTGTTTTTTTAATCATATATTATAATTAGAAGATTGATTCCATATCAAAGAGTTAGTATCAAGTCACAGATACCATTTTTTTGGTTTTTTGGTTTTTTGGTTTTGGGTTCTAGGAGTTAAACCCAGGGCCTCACACATACTAACAAGCACTCTGCCGCTGAGCTATGTCCTCAACCCAGTAATATATTATCAAAGAAAAGATATCTCTAAAACTTTATGGGCAGTTAAGATGAAAAATTAGGTCCACATCAAGACTAAAGACCACTGTCATCTTATTGACAGAGACTCCGAGCCACACAACCATTAACTATATAACCTGTACTTAAACTGAAAAGACAGCAGAACAAATAACGTGTTGTAATTTTTCATCCAGCTTCTTTTGAGTGGTCAAGAAGTTTTTGCTATACATTGAATTTTCTGAACCCTTCTCTTCAAGTCACCTGACTTTTACTTACCTTCTTTTTCCTACCAACAATTTAAATTCCTTTTTTAATAAAGATTTTACATTATTAATGAAAGAGATATGATAAAAAAAATAACCTCTGTGTATTTTTATTTTAGGAAAATCCTGAATTTGATTTACATTTTGAAAAAATATATAAATGGGTTGCTAGCAGCACTGCTGAAAAAAATGCATTTATCTCATGCATTTGGAAATTGAATCAACGATATCTCCGAAAGAAAATCGATTTTGTCAATGTTAGCTCACAGCTATTGGAAGGTAAAGTGAGAATGTATGTGTAAAATCAAGTATATCTTTAGGTGAATATGTAATTTAACTTTATTCTGAGTAATTAGAATGCTGAATTACCGTAAGTCATAAATGAATTTTAAAATAATTTTTCCTATTGAAGAAATGATACTTGGTCTTTGTAGGATATTGATACATTAAATCAGTAAATCACTTACAAATGTGCTCATTAGAGATAACTATTATTAATATTTTGGTAGATATTCTTCTAACCTATTTTCTACACATATTTAAATACTTTTTAAAAAATAAAATTATTCCATTTCTAACCAGTTTTTCATATAATGAGTATATCATGAACATTTTTCACATTAAATACTTACCCCAACATTGTTTTTAATAACACCATAGGACCCATTGTATGGATGTACCACAATTTAACTAGTTATTTAATTTTCCAGTCTTTCCTTATTTATTTATTTAGTACCAGGTATCAAACCTAGGGCCTCACACATGCTGGGTAAACCTTTTCTCACTGAGATACACCCGGAGGCCCTAGTCTGCTTATTTTAAACAGCTCTAGCATGAGTGTCCTTGTAGCAATATTTTGTGCAGAGTCAGGCTGCCTGGTGAAATTCTGGCTTTGCTATCTACTGTATGAATCCCATAATTGCTTAATCTCTCTATAGTTTAGTTTCCTTTTTCTCAGAAATAGATAATAATAGTATCTACCTTATAAAGCTGTGGTAAGAATTCAGTTTCTTAATTTTGCAAGAAAAAAATTCTGTTAATTATTAAAAATGTACAGTGAGGTTTTATACTTCAAAAACTGATTTCATAAAGGCATAAACGTTATAAGGAAATGGTTCTGAATGCGTCATGAATGCAATTTGTTCATATTTTTTGTCTGAAAGCAGTTGAAATAACAGCGAATATGCAGGTGAACAGAGGAAAAACACTTTGCACTGTCAAGTTATATATTAAAAAGAAAAAGCTTTTGTTCTTCGGAAAGGTTGAAATATCTGGAATTGCCATTATCAACAGTTTTAATACCTAGATTGAAGCAGAGTATCACATTAGTCAGTTGCCTGTATCTCTGTTTTGTTTTGCCTGATCCTTTTTCTGTTTAGCCCTTTGATTGTGTTATTCTTCCTAGCACTTAATCAGTGACCCTGCTGTGGTTTTAGGTTTGATGCTTGGAACTGGCAGAAGGAGGTCACATCTGTCAGACCCTGTATTGCTCCCCCAGCAGGTACTGGCCTTGGGTAGGAGCCCCAGGGTTGCCATCTCACTAGCATTAGTTCCTGTGTCTTAGCAGTTGAGTGTTGTCAGAGAAATAACCTTCCAGAAGCTTATAGTAGTATTTTGTGCCTTCAGGTATAATTTAATTTGCTCTGATGGATTTTACTTTCTATCATTTCTAGAAAGAACTTCTCATGAGTCAATGATTAGTTAACAGGCTTGCTGTTCTGTTTTTAAGTACTGTATTATGTATCTCCAGATGTTATCATCTGATTTTTTTTTTCTTTTGGTACCAGGAATTGAACTCATGACCTTGCGCTTGCCAGGCAGGCACTGTGCTGCTGAGCTATATCCCTGGCCCCTGATGCATATTTTAAACAAATATATTTAGTTAGAACAACCATAAAGAACATTACACACCCAAGCTACTTCATTAAGAAATATTGCCAAAGCAAAGAGAAGAGTATGGATATCTTTACCAAAAAAAATTTTTTTTAATCTTTCAGGGCATAAAACAAAAATGTAGACATTTTTGTAAGCATTATCTCTAGTTGTCGTCTGTCTTAAGAATACTGAGACAGTCCATAAGGGTCTCATTTTGAAAATCACTTTATATAGATCAATAACTGTTTCTTTGTTTTGGTGTTCAGGGAATAGCTTTATTAATGTTGAAAACTTGCTTTAATGGGCCTTGAAATCACAGCCATTAATTCTCATTTTTTAAAAAGTAAATGTCTTTGCGATTTTTATAATGCTAGAAAACAAAAAATTATTACTACATCCTTTAAGGAGCTACATAATCCACGTAAGTAAGGCTAATATAGTTGTTAACAGTAGCAGTGGCAATTTTGGTAGTTTTTATCAGGGACCATTGAATATTCAAGTTAAATAATTGCAGCTTCTCAGAACAATACAGTTTTCAAAAGAGAAATTTGTTAGCGGTTGAAGTTTTTGTTTGGCCTTTTCTCATTCTTTTACTTGCAGCCAGAGTTTTAAACAATTTTTGACTTGAATCCTTAAAATAGCAGCTCACACCAGTATCTTGCGTGTCTTTTTTACTTTGCTCAATCTTGTCCTTCCTAACAGTGTTTTGGGACTCATCGTTTGTGAGGGCGTGTCTGGGTTAAGTTTTGGGCCTTGAGTGAAAATAACTATACTAAATGCATGAGTCACAACTGACCTAAAAATAATCCCCAGAAAATAATCTTGTTTCCCAGTTTTCTCCTCCAAGAGCTAGTCAGTACTGTTTCTTAAAAGACTGAGGGAAAATAGAAAAGTAAATATATTTTCAGTCTCTCTCAGAAAATAAAAATGAACCCTGAAAATTTAGTTTCTTATGTATTTTTTCATTTTATAGTTTATTTCGAACCTTAATTTACCATGAAGTTCAAATGAGACATAGGTAGTATTTTAAAAATGTAAACCTGTGTGCTTTTCTACCCAGCTAATATTCTTTGCTTACTTTCCTCTGCTTTTTTCATACTTTTTACTCTCCAGAACTGCCTAAAGTTACAGAAGGTGCGTAACACCTTTTCTTCTTGTTCTATTCCATGTGTTTTTATTACGTGCCATTGTTATTAGTTGCATATTTAATGAAGCTGTGTATAAGGATAAATTTATTAGAAAATCCATATAGTCATAAAATTAAATATCTGCTGTTAGCTTCTATAGAACTGTTTCAGGATAGAGAAAATGTATCTGAAGCTTTTGTCATGGTCATTTAAGATAGCTATTTATTTGAAGTATCTAGTATGGTTTGATTTGGGTAGTCCCTGCCCTTCAGTAGCTAATTAGCAGTCACACCTGACGGTTTAACGTCTCCCAAAAACTGAGATGACCTTATTCAAAGGAAGAACTCGACAATGCCTCCCTACAGTACATATTTATATACTGTGCTTTCTGATTGCCAGGACAAAAACTTCAGTCTTCTTTTTTTCTTGGGATGTTAATAAATCTGCCTAATTTCTTACCACTCATTAGTGTGAACCCTTTGTTACATTGAAATAGTTGGTTTTTGCTCTGGGTCAAATGAATATATTTCCAGTTGTACTGAATACAAATATTCATTTTTATATAAAATACTGAATACTAAAAGCATGCGGAGTTTGTGATTTAAATTGTGTCCCAATCAGTCTGTGAATATCAATAAATTTATTTAGAGTTATAAAATAATATCTTGGAGGTTAAAAATTAGTCTTTCATCTCTCCTAACCCATACCTGTATATAAAATGCCTGCATGCTGAGTATATTCTCTCAAAAACTGGACTGAAACATTTATCCAGAAAGCACTTCAGATTTGATCTCTTGGTCTTTAATTATAAAGTATGAAGATCATTGACATTTTTTTTAGTTTCAAGCCACCATGTTGCTGTTGCTGCTCTTATATTAGAGTTACTAAGTAAGTTTCTATAGAGTATCTTTACTTTATTGATGCATATGAAAATTTTAAATAGAAAAATTCAGTTAATATTTGTAATGTCCAAATTAGATTGTGGATTATAGATGTATTTTTCATTTCAATTAAAATTCATTTGAAAGGGAAAACATAGTCAAAGATACAAAGAACAAAAACCACAAAAAATCACTACTGGGTATAGGGGGAGGACAGGAAATTGTTTTCATGTATACTGAATTCACTGTCATTGTTTTGTTAGAGCAATAGCCACCTCAGGTAGGAAGAACATATAAGGATCATTTCCTTGGGTATCTGTGCTTTGTTTATGTATTTTAATTTAATTATGTTTGGGGAAATTGAGACTAAAGTTTGTTTAACACTTAAAGCCAGTATATTAGATGCATGCCTTTTATTACTTTTTAGGACTTTATTTCATTAAAATGTGTAATTCTTTATAAAACAAAATGTTTGGCTTTTTTTCATGTATTTTACATCATTCTTCCTTGTTTTTCAGCCTGTAAATGTGACCTGTACTTATTATAACTAAGCTTCCTATCTATAAATACCTTGCTATAGTCTTTCCTACTTTATTGACTATTTTGAATTTTTACCTTCTTTAAGAATCTGTTCCAAGTGGAGAAAATCAGAGTGTGACAGGTGGTGATGAAGAATCAGTAGATGAGTACCAAGAGTTAAATGCAAGAGAGGAGCAAGATATTGAAATAATGATGGAAGGTTGTGAGTATGCAATCTCTAATGCTGAGGCCTTTGCAGAAAAGCTATCCCGAGAGCTGCAGGTGTTAGATGGGGTAAGACTTTCTTGTAATCTATGAATAAGTGATGCATAGCAGATTGAGAGGGCAGTGTTCATATTTTACTGGCTCAGCACTTCAGCCTTTACAGTGTGATTATTGCTGTCTTAGAAGCACATTACTGGTGCCATCAGTCAAGCCACTTGGCTGAGATTGTAGATTTTGGAAGGTTCTTGACATGAAATGATGGAAGAAAAAGGTAGTCAACCAAAAACCATCTTAGGGATTGATTCTCCCAGACTTTAAACTACCTCAGAGTAGTGCATTGCCAAAAAATACTTTTTTAGTGGTTTGGGGGAAAAGAATAATACAAATTAAAATGAGATAAATGAGGCTGAAATAAGTGAGTCATTTAAAAGGGAGCAGAATAAGTGTGAAAACAGGAGAGCTAAGGAAAAAATGATCTCAGACTTGCCCACTAAAATGTTTTTAAATAGAACCTTTTAATTTGTGTGCACAGTTTCTGAGTCTGTAGTCTAAGTGCACTGCACCACTTATGTGAGAGTAATCTAAAATAAGTCATTTGGGGGTTTTTTGTTTCGTTTGGCTTTCAGAAAAGGTAAGCATTTAAACAATCCTTCATAGAATAAGGGCTATTTTAAGGATTTAAAAAATTTGGGAGCATTAAGTATGAAAGGTAGAAAAGTCACGGGATCTCACTCAGGTCTAGAGAGACTCCATGAATAATTCACACTTACAAGTTCATGAAACTTACTGAAAGCAAAGGCTAGAAGAGATTTCAAGATGTTAAAGTAGAAATTGCCCTAGGCAGATTCAAACCCTAGCTCTGTTACTTAAGAGATGTGAATGGGTTCTGAACCCTGCTGACCTTTAAGAGTTGGGTTGCACTTGCCAGTGGAGTTATTGTGACTGGTATGTAAAACAACAGGTATAAAACTACAGTGTCCATTGTACAGGATATTCTTTTAGTTCTTTTCCTAGTTTTTCATCATCCTATGTTACTTTCCTCAAGGCTTAGAATTTTATATTTTTTTCTAATTAATATTGCATATATCTTCTAAGTTATGTTATTCCTCAAAGGACTATAATATCTAGAGTATATAAAGAACTCAAAAAAATCAGACCCCCCCCAAATTTAAAGACTCAATTCAAAAATAGGCATCTGTAATTAATAGACACTTCTCAGATGAAGAAGTACAAATGGCAAATAAATATATGAAAAAATGTTCAGTATCACTGGTCATTCCAGAGATGCAAATTAAACCAATGGTGAAATTCCATCTCACTCCAGAAAGAATGGCTGTCATCAAGAAATCAACCAATAACAAATGCTGGAGGGGCTCTGGGGAAAAAGGAACCCTTCTCCACTGTTGGTGGGAGTGTAGACTGGTGTAACCACTGTGGAAATCAGTGTGGAGATTCATCAAAAAACTAAAACTAGAGGTTCAGTTTGACCCAGCTATTCCCCTTCTTGGTTTCTTCCAAAAGAATTAAAAGCATCATGGCACAGTGATATATGTAGACCTATGTTTATACTGGCACAGTTTGTAATAGCTAAATCTTGGAACTAGCCCAAATGCCCATCAACCAATGAATGGATAAAGAAGATGTGGGGTTTTTTATACAGTGGAGCACTACCCTGCCATGAAGAATAAGTTTGAGACAGTTCTAGCTAATTGGATGCACCACAAGACCATACTCCTTTAAGTGAAATAAATAGCAAATATATATTTAAATACATTATTTCTCTACTGTGAGAAGCCAAAAGTGTAAATAAGGACCAAAATGTATAGTAGATATTGGGAAATGGGAAGAAAATGTTGAAATGAGGAGAACAGGAAGGGAAGATGGGGAAAGGAAGGAAGGAACAAGAAAAACATAAATGAAAAAATGGAAACCGTTTTTATAAATAGAGGGAGAGTTGAAGGGAGGGTAGGGGATTGGGAAAAGCAAGGTATGTCATATGCAGGTACAAATTCTCTATGATGAATATTATATGTATATCTAAAATGTACCAATAAAAAAATCATCATGTTACTTTATAACTTTGACACCTTTCTTATTTCAGAGATTTTTTTTTTTTTTTTTTTTTTTTTTGTGGCACCAGGGATTGAACTCATGACCTCGTGCTTGCCAAGCAGGCGCTTAGGCCACTGAGCTAGATCCCCAGCCCTTATTTCAGGGAATTTTAAATCAATAGCCAGAACATTTAGAAAGCAGTGATTAGGGGATGGTGGTTTATAACTGTTGTTTGGGGAAAGAAACAACATATTACAGTAACTCTTTTGAAAATAACTGTACAAAATAACATTTGGTATGTTCCTACCACCTTGTTTTGAAAGCCTATATTGTTATTGTTTTGGGCTCTCTGTTATTATTATTTGTCTTTTATGTTTCTTATTTTTCTTGTGTTTTGTTTTGTTATTCTAACACAGAAAGGATAGATGTACATGTATAGGCTTATACATGCCTAGAACTACTCCTAAAGAGTTTACGAGACCTGATTTTATTAAGGGTGATGGTATGAACAGCTATTTTAAAGAAAATAAGACATTATGGTAGCTATTGCCGATTTCTTATTATCATATTTTGAAGTCCAATAATGCTTTTATTCTTTGATTTGATTGGTTTTAGTCGGTTCTCTATTACTTGATTGCAATATGTGAGACAGTATGGTAGCCATTGTTGATTTCTTATTGTCTGGTTTGAAGGCCTGTAATGCTTTCATTCTTTTGTTTTGATTGGTTTTATACTATTTTGTTTTGTTTGAATTTATAGTGTGTGAAGGTATGAACTGTTTTGAAGAAAACAAGAGTCACTATGGTAGCCATTGTTGATTTCTGGCTGTCTTATTTTGAAGTCTTACATTGCTTGCATTGTTCTGTTTGGATCTGCTTTGTTCTGTTCTACACTGTTTTGCTTTAAAAGAAAAAAAAAGAAAAGAAAAATGAGCTTTGTTCTGTCCATATGTTCTTCCACTTCCAGTTAGTTCCAAACCAATAATACTACAATTATAAATTCTGTATACCCTTCAGATACTGGTATAACATTGCTGCCTTCTGAACTAAAATATTATATAGGTTAATAAGCTTTTATTTAGGGTTTCACATGGACGGTAACTATGAAACATTTCTATGATGACAGAAAGCCTTAGAGATGATATGGCCTCATGCCCTTAAATTTGCAGAAATGACAATGTAGCTTTACTGATGACTCATTCTGGGGCAGAATTCTACTTGTGCAGTCTGCAGAAATACAGACTACTAAGGAATAGTCCCAAACCTTGATGTAGGTAGGCACAAGTGTAGCTTCATGAAATGTGGTATAAAAAGTGAAACAAAATGATAAACTAAGGTGTGTAGTTATATATCAATTTTTGTTACTGTGCTTTCAAAAAGGTTTAGCAGCATTTTATCTTTATACATCTTTCACAGATTGATATAACGTGAAGTGGTTTTGTGGTCTGTCAATTTGTAGGCCAACATTCAGTCAATCATGGCCTCTGAAAAACAAGTGAACATCCTGATGAAGCTGTTGGATGAGGCTCTAAAGGAGGTGGATCAGATTGAATTAAAACTGAGCAGCTATGAGGAAATGCTCCAAAGCGTCAAAGAGCAAATGGATCAGATCTCTGAAAGCAACCACCTAATCCATCTTAGTAACACTAACAATGTGAAACTCCTGTCAGAGATAGAGTTCCTTGTGGTAAGTATTTTTATAAGTACCAAATAAAATAGAGACTAGTGACAATATGTAAAACTTATTTATAACATTTTCTAATTTCCAAGTTAGGCTTAAAATAATTCCAAAGACCTAGTGGCAGAACTTAGTATCATCTTGCCTGTAAACATCGCCAAATTATATGTGCAAGTGGTATATTTACATATTCCAGAACCACATGGACTTGGCCAAAGGCCATATAAGGGCCCTTGAGGATGGAGATCTTGCTTCTTCCCGAGGCATTGAGGCCTGCACCAATGCTGCTGATGCCCTTCTGCAGTGCATGAACGTAGCCCTTCGACCAGGTATGCTCACTGAGACAAATAAAATCTGACCAAGAATTGAGATTAAGACTTTAATTCGATGTAAAGATTTTTTACAAGAAATAACATGGGCCAAGTGGTTACATTATTAGCTACTTAAACAAGTTTCACTTATTTCCCACATCCTTTCTATTGATACTATTTTTTCATTTCAGTTCCTTCTGATTGACCACCAGTGACTCTGACTGACCCCTAGGATTTCTTTAATGCTGTCCACAAAACTTAGCACAAAATAGATGGTTAGACAAGAGAGCAGACAGCTTTTCTAGACCATGGTTCTCAAACTTGAGTGTGTATCAGAATCACCTAGAGGGGTTATTAAAACTGATGACCAAGCTCCTTCCCCACAGCTGCCATGTTTAATAAATGCATCAAGAAAATCTTTTTATCCTTAATAAGTCAGTCAAGAAATGTTCTGATTTCAGGCCATGACAAGCTTCTGGCAGTCAAGCAGCAGCAGCATCATTTCAGTGATTTACGAGAACTATTTGCCAGGAGACTGGCCAATCACCTCAACAATGTTTTTGTTCAACAGGTAACTTGACTTTATTAAAACTGGAGTATTTCTGTAGCTTGCTCATATTACCTTAAACTTAAATTCCCACAAAACTTTAAAGTGTTCAGTTGGGGTTGAAATATGTTCTTTCTCAGATTTATTTGATTTTAAGATTTTGAAGTACATGTTTATTTGCTCAAAAAGAAACTCTGATTCTATAAATCAAATGTCCATGTTTATTAATTACACATACCATGTAGACATTCTTATTTATAAAAGTCCAAACTTACTGTGTTTACTGTTGAACTTGTTTTCTTTTTCAATATTTTGAGGTGAGAACCAGGACTTAATTCAGGTTTCATCAACTCTGTGTAGTTATATATGTAGTGTGCATGTGAGAAACTAACTCACCTATAAATTTAAGTTGACGTAATATTCATATAATGTTTTGCCTTCCTTTCAGTATGAAAAGAAATAATTTGAGATGTAACAATAACACATTAATAATATCAAATACTTTATAGAAAGTATTTTAATGGCCAGTATAATAAGCTAGTTTTCTTATGTTTTTATCTCTTTTGTGTTATTTGGATTACTGAGTAGAAAAATTGAGGAAAAATCTTATTCATCAAAAAATGCTGTCTGAAAACATTGGTTTGATGTCATTTTCACTTTGCAGTATTCTGAAACAATTGTCTTTACTGTGTTTTATTTCCAATTAGTTTACTCAGGCCCTCCTTCAGCTCTATAACAGGTCCTACTTTCTTTCGGTCCCTGTGAGTACATCAAATTTGGCTCAAGCTTCTTTGATTTTTTTTTTTCCTCTATGAAGTTTGCTAAACTTAGCAGAATCTTTATGGCTTACAGCATAACTTACTGATTTAAGTTACCTGTTAACCATATTTGCAGCAGTTTTTTTAATGTCTTAAAGCAGGATTAATTATGACCAAAAAGGCACTACTATCATTTGGCTTGCCGTTCTTCCTGTCATTCTTTGACTCACTCATTTGCTTAAGTAGTTGTTTATTTGCCAGGTGATTGAGACTCATACTAGACATGGGGTTGGGATAAATAAGAGGCTGTTCCTGCCCCTGAGTAGTTCATAAGCTGGGGAGGAGAGACAGACAGATGTAGTCAGGAAGGACAGGTGTGCTGATGATACTGTGGGAGTATAAGGGAGGCCCACCTAATGACAAGCATGGGAGAGTCAGCTGGGCAGACCCCTCAACATTTCACTTGGTCTGAAAGTGTCAAGAAGAAAGTATACTTAAAAGCCACATAGAAAACTAATTCACATTTTCCTTAATACCATTATTTCAGTGGCATCTATTTCTACATGATGCTTTAGTTTTTAAAATGACACTGTTTACAATGATGTTATCCACATTTGTAGATGATATTGAAAATACCAGTCATAACAGTAGTCCTTTTTGTACCTTTAACTGTTATAGCGTACAGTTAATTATGATTTTGCCTCTTTGCCTTAAACTAATTAATGGCTTTGTTTAATGTGAATGCTTCCTGTTTCTAAAAATCTAATATATATTGTTACATGTCAGTAGTGCATGTTAAAACTCAAAATACTGCCATAACCTGGGGTGTGCTGCTGAAAAAAGATGTCCCAAGTGCAAGAAAGATTTTCTATGTTGGATTCAGTTCATCAGGTACACTGATGTACTGAGTTGAATTGAGAATTCGTTATATGGGTAATTATATTCCTGATTGGAGGACAGACAAGCTGGAAAAATTTGAGTAGCATATTACAGTACATCTCTTTGTCAGTTCCCAGATTTTCATTGTATTCTATTATGTATTCCATCATTCATATGTGGAGATTAAGAAAAGACTTCTCATGAGATACTTTTAAGGAGCAGTTGAGATTAATGTACTTAAAGCTGTACCACAGTGTATATAACAGATTGCTGATCATAGACCTATGGATCGTAAGTGCTAAAAAGGTTTAATCATAAGTGAATTTTCTGAGGATTTAGGAATCCAGTGTGGAAATACAGGTCAGGTAGGACTTAGTCCATGCGATCAGTTTATAGCAAGTGAGTTATAACATTATAAATATTATATGAAACAATCCGTTGGAAGTAATCTGTTGATCATAACAACAGTAATTTATAGCCTTGGGGGGGAGGGCGGGTAACTAGGAGTCAAACTAAGGACCTTGTGCTTGCCAGGCAGGTGCTGTGCCACTGGGCTTTATCCCCAGCCCACAACAATCATTTAAAGGACACTGATTCCCAATCTTTTTAAAATTTACAAGTCAGTGAAATTAAGAAAAATAAAATTTAAAGCCTGACCAAGTCATCAGGTTTTCATTTTGCCAACTAAAGACCTTTAAAAAATAAAAAAAAAAACTGCCATCTACCTTCAGTATCTTATTTTAAAATGTCAAAATGACATCAAACTAAGAAGAACTTAATTTCAGATACATTTTTCCTGTTAATACTTCTACATACAGTAAATTAGTGAAACTTAAAATGTATCTTTATGTAATATTTTCTTCTTACTCTAAGTGTGATCTTTTTAACAGGCAGCTAGCCTCTTTTGAACTTTTTTAAGTCTTGCACACTCAGCTTCTACTGAAATTAAAGGCTTACCCATAATTTTTACGTTTACTTGGGATCTGTGTATCTAGAAAGACATTCAGCTAAGAGAATTAGACCAGTTAGATTATGATACTCTAAGCAAGCAGTCAAATTAAGGCTGATGAAGTTTAATAAGTTTTTGCATGAAGAATATGTCCTTTTGCCGGGCATGGTGGCTCACACCTGTAATGCCAGCACTTGGGAGGCTGAGACAGGAGGATCACTGCGAGTTCGAGACCAGTCTGGGCTACAAAGTGAGCTCAAGGCCAGCCTGAACAGCATAGTGAGACCCTGTCTCAAAAAGACAAAGGCTAGGGATCTAGCTCAGTGGCCTAAGCGCCTGCCTGGCAAGCGCAAGGTTGTGAGTTCAATCCCTGGTGCCGGAAAACAAAACAAAACA
The DNA here is from genome assembly GCA_004365215.1 of Cuniculus paca. Classification (NCBI taxonomy): domain Eukaryota; kingdom Metazoa; phylum Chordata; class Mammalia; order Rodentia; family Cuniculidae; genus Cuniculus; species Cuniculus paca. Next base: position 17,516 of record RJWT010001152.1, read on the forward strand.
AAAAAAGGAATATGTCCTTTTGGAAATTCTTTCGGTGGCTTTTGAAACATTTGTTTTGAAAGGATACCTTTCTCTGCCTTGCTTCTCTCCCCCCCACCCACACGCTTGAGTTCTATAGAGATCTTATGATTCAGCACCTTTGCCTTTAGTAACATGATGAGGCTGATTATACAAATACCTCAGAAGAAATGAAAATGAACTAAAATGCACTGAACATGGGTACAATAACCAGGAAAAAATGAAGGTGTGGGGTGGTTTTGTTTTGTTTTGTTTTGTTTTGCTATATGCTTAAGTTTGGGAATTTTTCTTTAAGTCTTTGTTTATACAAATATTATACAGTTAAAAATGTGTGGTAGACTGCCAGTATTCAATTCAGTTTTAGAAAAAAATTGTTTTCTTACACACATGTTATATTTTTCTAAACAGATTGATGGTAAAGCTTAGAATATGCTTATGATCCATTTTCATGATGTGTTGAAATTTTCCTCAGATTTTTTTCCTTTAAGAAAATATAAACACATCATAATATAGAAGGAAAAGAATCCCCAAATCTTGAAAATTTACTCAAAATTTAACCCAAACATACAGTTTCTGTTAGAATGTCAATGTATCAAAGTGTGTTGAGAATGGGCACTGTAGGGCCGGGGATTTAGCCCAGCAATTCAGCTTTACCTGGTAAGCGTGAGGGCGTGAGTTAGATCCCTGGTACCAGAAAAAAAAAGTGGGGAGGGGAGCACTGGAGCCAAACTTTTGTGTTCCGAATTGTGACTCCTAGCTGCATGACCTTGAGTAAGGTGATTGACCTCTTTTTGCCACTTTAGTTGCCTTATCTTAATATTGAGGGTAACAAATGTCTGTTTCCTAGGGTGTCGTAAGGATTAATGTATTTATATATGTTCAGCTCTTGGAAGAGTGCTTTAGCTATAATAGAATGTTCAGTGTTAATTTTATATATAAATTCTGGCTATATATATGTATGTGTGTGTATATATATATGTATATATATATATATGCTACTGAATGTTTATAACTCATGAATGTTTTATAAAATGTATGACAAGGGGCTGGGGATTTAGCTCAGTAGTGTAAGCGCCTGCCTGGCAAGCGCAACATCGTGAGTTCAATTCCTGGTATCACAAAAAAACAAAAACAAATTCTTTTGCCAGGGGTTTAGCTCAGCGGCACAAGTGCCTGCCTGGGAAGTGCAAGATCATGAGTTTGATCCTCAGTACAAAAATAAAATAAAATGTATGACAGATTAATTGGAAAAATATATTTTTAATTTATGTTAATAATAGAGTTTTGCCATTTTTAAATGAGAAAAATATATTACAAGGTTATTGTAAAGATTAGAATATATAAAGTACCTAGCTAAGTAGGAATTCAGTAAATTTTTATTACTAATTTATTATTCGTGGTAAGAAACTTTATAGTGTCTCAATTAAACACATGAATAAAATTCCTTATACATTAAGAGTTCTCCATGTGATAGTTGCTATATTGCTAATTGAATTAAACAACTTAAATAATTTTCCACAGTTACTTTGGAACCATTTTCTCTAAACTTCAGTCTTTTTTGTTAACATTAATAACATCTCATCTATCTTAATAGTAATAGTTTGAAGGTGATAGTATTATTTATGTTAGAAGTCAACCTTTAGGTGACTGTGATGTGAAAATGGTAAGAAAACGTAGAATAGCTGGGCATAGTGGCACATGCCTGTAATTCCAGCACTTGAGGCTAAGACAGAAGGATCTCTGTGAGTTCAAGGCCAGCCTGAACTGCATAGCGAAACCTTGTGTCAAAAAGACGGAAAAAAAGAAAAAAAAAGAAAACCTAGAATAGTAATGTATATGAAAGTACTTTGTAAACTGTAACATTCTCTACAAATGTTTAATATTATTTTTAGAAAAGCTTTTTAATAACCATTTTTCTGACTTTAAAGTAAATAATCTAACTTATCATGTAATAGACTGAATAAACAGTTGTAGAGGAACTTAAACAGTAATTTTGAATCTGGAATTACTGAAAAAGTTAATGAGGAAGATTGTTTTGGATCATGAAAACATATCTGATACCATTATTAATAAAAGAATATTTGGAAAACATTTGTAAGATATAGTAAATCTGTCAAATAACCTTCCCTTTTAATTGCTGTAACTTAGACACATCATTTGGAGACACTAGTCGACTTAAAGACTAGTATTTATGTATTCTTTGTGTCTTATACGTGAAATTCTGTAGAATTTTGATCTTCTGAGGTGACTATTAAAATCATTCCTTTAATATTATGTTTATATTGAAATTTTGGCAACTGTATTGCTGCAGTTCAGTGATAACACCATATGTTTTATTTAACATTATTGATTTTGTTCCTGTTAGTTGTTAGCCTTTGCTTTACTGAGAGCTCAGACATTCCAGATGTGTAGAATTTCTGCCCTTAGGTATGAATGATTCTGTGGGAAGATGTGATTGTTTAGCCATCCAGCAAAGGGCATCCACATAGGTTCTTTCTCCCTCATCCAGACCTCTTGGAGTCAGTTGTGTTTTTAGAATTTTTCTGATTTTAGAAAAGTGATATGAAATGTATACTGTATATTATGTTATATAACTACTCTGATCAAGCATATAATTCTGCAGCCAAATAAATGAAGAGTCACTCAAAATATATACCTAACCCCATGTGAATTCAGGTCAAGTTTTACCATTAAAATTGTTCAGGCACCAAACTTAAACTGAATTTTGAATGCTAGAATTTACCCAGAGGGATCACGGGCCTGTATATGTGTTGTACCTTATGTGTCACATCTATAACTGAACTTCTGTTGCCTCTGTATTCTGCTTCTTGTTATTGTCTAGTTTTGTTCTACTTTTCTGCCATCTCTAGTCCAATTTCTCAAGTTAACCTAAGTAGGTATAAGTAAGACAGATCTTAGAAAGATAAATATTGGTTCATCTACAGAATTTTATGTGTAATTTCTATAGAATGGGTCCTTCCTACTTTTCTATTTCCATTTTAAATTGGAGATATAATCTCACAAGAAGGAAATTTTCCAACAAACTGATTTGAAAAATTTAATGAAAAACAGATAATGATGAAGGTTTTAGTACTTTGAATATCTTTTACCTCCATCTTTCTTACTCTGAGGATACTTCTCAATTCCTATGGGATGCTTTATTCTGTGGGCCAAGAAGTTTTCTTTCTGAATACTCTGTGTTTAAGAGAATTTTTTAAAGACCATCACTACTAAGTTTTTATTTAGTGTACTGTATAGTAAACATAGTAAAAATCTTTTAAATTGAAAGAATTTTAAACTCTTTAGAGTATGTTAAGCTAATATATCAGTTGGTATTAGACATATTTATAATTAGCTTTAGTAACTTTACCATTAAATAAGTTAGTCAACTCCCTCTCCCTAAAATCAAGTGTTTTACAATTTTCACAAAATACTAACAAAAAAGTTCTAACTGTGGGCAAATCAGATTTAATGGAAATGGCTTTGAATAAATCTAGCTTGTGTTGTCTTTTGATTGTTTTGGGAAAATCATTTTCAAGGGAAATAAACTTTTTGGATCTTTTAATTCCCTGTGTGTTAGGGATTTTGAGTTCCTGGACAAATGCTAAGTAGCAAAGGAGAACTAGATTGTTCAAAAGTAGGCTAAGAAAAATAAGTGGGCTATGGAGTTTTTTTTTATATTAATTACTAGTGGGCAGTTGCCATTTTTAAGTTCAGCTAAGATGGATTTTCTTGACATATTGTTAAATAAGACCGAAGTGAGACTCAGATAATTAAAGTTCCAGTCTCCTTTCTTTTGTGACCCAAGCAAATTACTTAATCGTTTGAGTCTCAATTTCTTCTTCTAGAAAATAGTTACTGGATCAGATCTACCAGGTCTGTATTTTCCAAAGCAAAAGTCAAGATACATATTGTGCATAACACTGTGTATTAGTTTATTAATTTGGTTATAGAAAAGCCTCAAGATTTTTTTTTTTTTTTTTTTTTTTTTTTGCGGCACCAGGGATTGAACTCATGACCTCGTGCTTGCCAGGCAGGCGCTTAGGCCACTGAGCTAGATCCCCAGTCCTGGTCTTTTTGAGACAGGGTCTCACTATGCTGTTCGGGCTGGCCCTGAGCTCACTTTGTAGCCCAGACTTGTCTTGAACTCGCAGTGATCCTCCTGTCTCAGCCTCCCAAGTGCTGAGATTACAGGTGTGAGCCACCACTCCTGGCTTGCCTCAACAAGATTTGAAAATAAAATCTTATGTAGTTAGCTATTTAACAAATCACTTTAAAGGAAACATTAAAATTACAGTTATTTGGGATTATCATAGAAAGCCCAGTGTATATTCCTCTACAATCCATCCTTCTGTAAAGTTCTATATCACATATATTGTTAAAAATGTGTTATATATTATAGACTATAAAGGGAATAGCATCATGTAGGCATTTTATTTTTTTTTAATTACTTCCCTTTATGTGTATTTCTTAATACATTCTGCGTCCACAAGTATATTTACTTAATTGTAAAACTGACACGCTATGAGGTGGAAAAGCTTGATTAAAACATATATTCTCAACTCCTTTAAAACATGGATCAGAATGACGTTCTTGAATGTTTGTGATTATTTTATGCGTGGCATGTAGTTGATATGCACAGGATGATAAAATCAGGCAAGTAAGGGCTTGGTTTTTATTTTTCTGTGTTCTGCTGGCTTTGCCTGTCCAGATTTGGAGTTGTAACAGTGTTTCATTGAGTTGTCAGTGATACTTGTTTACTTACTCACTCTAGGGTCATGATCAGAGTTCAACTCTTGCTCAACACTCTGTTGAACTGACTTTACCCAATCATCATCCATTTCATAGAGATTTGCTCCGATATGCCAAGCTGATGGAATGGCTCAAGAGTACAGATTATGAAAAATATGAGGGACTGACAAAGGTATGGATTTGACATCAGTTATTCACTGAATACAGAGCATGGTCTTTTAGAATCAAGAGCTTATGTATTCAGTTCCCCAAATTTGAAATAATGAAGTATGTTCTTAGTAAAGCAGAAAATAATGGAATTTCTGAGTGCTTATTAACCAAGGTAATACTAATTTTATTTACTTAGTCAAAGAGCTAAATTTTGAACTTCAGTATAAAGTTATATTAAGCCATACTATAGTTGAAAGCATCATTTAGTTCAATGCAATAATTAGATCCTGAGTTTCTTTATGAGAGTATGAAGATGTAAAAGTAAGGCATTTACCTCCTAAGAAGTTCTGTTAAGAAAGAACCAAAGGCCTTTTTATTAAGCAACTATTCTATGCCAGGTACCTTGGGCCAAACAAGCAAGTCCCTATATCTGAGAAGCTCTAAATCTCACCAGGAAGAATCATACACAAAACAGTTAACAATAAAATTAAGTGCTAGGCTGGAAATGAGTTTAAATATGTGACAATTTAGAGAATAGAAATCCATGTCCTGAACCCATGGGAAAAACTTCATGGAAAATACTGAACTTCGTTTGAGTTTTAAATAATGAGTGGGATTAGATAAAACAAATAGGGCAAGTGGCATTTGAGATATGAGAACAAGGCAAAAGTGATCAAAATAGGCCCTGTAGTACGATGAAGAAGAGAGTCAACATGATTAAAGCAGAAATTTTACACTCTTCTATGTGAGAAATTGTGTTGAAAAAGATGAGCTGTGGGATCTAGGCACAGAGGCACATACCTACAATCCCAGCTACTCGGGGCTAAGGCAGGAGAATTAGATTCCAGGCAGTTTAACAAGAACTTGTCTCAAAATAAAATACAAAAAGAGTTATCAGTGTAGTGGTGGAGCACAAGACCTGGGTTCAGTCCGTAGTATGGCTGTTAGTCAGTCCATCAGTCAATCAAAATGCAGGAAAGCTGTGGGGCTTAATACCATCCCTTAAGCCTAGAAAAAGATTAGATAGAGAAAAGCATCCTGGCAAGCACAAGGTCCTGAGTTTGATCCCCAATACCAAAAAAAAAGGTAGAGAAAACCAGTTAAGAACATAATACAATAATTCCGATGAAATGAAGTCTTTAACTAGGAAGATGGAAGTAAGAGGGAATAGAATAGAAGCCAAAAGAGAGGCTCACCAAAGGCAGTAGCAACAGGATGACAGCAGACTTGCCAGGATTGAAGATCAAGACAGCAGTGCATGGTGGTGACTAAAATCAACAACTGGAGAGAGGCAAAGCCATTCATTCGTGTATTCACTCAGTAGAGGGTTAAGCATGCAGAACATGCTAACACTGTTACACACAGAATACAGCATTGAAGGAAACAGAGGAGAAAGGCAGACCTAGAAGTTAATTATGTAGTGTATTAGAAAGTTCTGCTGAGTGCTCTGGGAATGCCAGAACGTGGGGAAGGGTCCACTTGCAAGTGGGGTGAGAAGAGGAAGAGTCATGAATAGGTGACATTTGAGCATAGATTTACAAGCAAGTAATGAGCAATGAGGTTTTCTGGAGCAAAGCTTCCCACAGTAGTGTTACTCTTAAGCTAGAGTGTTCCAGGTGTGCTGGGGAGAAACAGGGAGGCCAATGTGGTAGAACACAGTGTGCCAGGGCAGAGCCTGAGAGGGGGCAGAGCAGAAGGTCTTGTGGGTGAAGGAAGGGTTGGTTTTACTGTGCATGACATTGGAAGGTTGAGTGAGATGGGACTTTGAGCAGTGGAGCAACATGATCCAACTTAGAGTTAATAATTTAAGCCATTGAGGCAGGAAGCCATCAGGGCAGTACTTTTCTGTCATTTATGCTATTACCTTAGTTTAGACACTTTTGGGCATGTTCAGGGTGGTATGACCGTAGACAGTAACCCTTGTTTAGAACGTGGGCATCACAGGAGTATTATTCATCCATAAAGAAGAATGAAATCATGTCATTTGCAGGAAAATGGATGGAACTCGAGACTATAATAACTGAGATAAGTCAGACACAGAAGGTTAGATAGCTCATGGTTTCTCTTATGAGGAACCTAAAGCATAAGCAAAAGACTAAAGAGAAATAGTGAAAGAAATTGGATTTCTTGTTCTTTTTTTTTTTAAATAGAGCTAAAGAATTCCACCTATATAACTCAAATGTATAAATAGTTAATACTGTTCTGAATAGTGCTGACTGAAAGAGCAATTATGTTTTTGTCTTCATGTAATGAAAATAGTGAAATTGTTAATATAAAACAAACTCAGCTAAGGATATAGCTCAGTGGCACAAGTGCCTGCCTGGCAAGTGTGATGTATGAATTCAATCCCTGGTACCAGTATAAACCAACTCCTATTCAATATCTTAGATTCATGCTTCAAGAGAAAGCCCGAGATTGGGTAAAGATTTGTGAGAAGGGCCTAAGGGTGTGGCTCAGTGACAGAATGCTTGCCTACCCCATATGTGGGACCCTGGATTCAATCCTCAGCAACACATAGACAGATTTATGGGATGTGTGATAATAAGAAGGGCAGATTGTGTATTCCTATCAGCAGTCTATTGGTATCACTGTGTTTGTTTGACAGGAGGATTTTTCTTGTTTTTTGGAGGGTATTTTGTTTTGTTTTTGTCTTTTGGATTTCTCTAGGCAGTTCAGGCTGGCCTTGAACTCACTTTGTAGCCCAGGCTGGCCTCAAACTCACCGTGATCCTCCTGCCTCAACTTCCTGAGCGCTGGTATTACAGGCATGCACCAGCTACCACACCCAACAGGATGTTCTTTTATATGTATCAGACCATATACTTTTTTTTTTTTGTCTTTTTGAGACAGGGTCTCATTTTTGTAGTTCAGACTGACCTTGAGCTCACTTTGTAGCCCAGGCTGGTCTTGAACTTGCAAAGATCCTCCTGCCTCAGCCTCCCAAGTGCTGGGATTACAGGCGTATGCCACCACACCCAGCTAGACCATACATATTCTTTCTTTGAAGTACCTTCTCCCACTTAAAGTAAATTGGGCTCTCTCTGCTTCTAAACTGAGATCATAGGGGGACCTAAATCCTTGTAAAATAAGTAATATTTTAAAAAGAATAGTATAAGTTTATACATTATAATACATATGTATATAATAAGTTATAATATACTGTGTTGTATATTATGCACGTATATAATAGTATCCAGTAGTACCTCAGTTCACAAACTCAGTTTTCTCCATGAGTCTCATGACAGACTGAACTGGACAAGAACCAAAGCAAATTTCCGCATAAGGTCAGCATTGAATCTAACCAATGAATTTGATTTAGTTCTCATCCAACTCAGTTTGCAACCAAAATCAAGTTTGTGAACTGAGGAACCAGTATATTATTTGAATAATATAATTTTTATATTGCATATATTCATAGTATATAGATAATATAAATAATATAATTTCATATAATGTAAATAATATTTTCAAAACATTTTTCAAAAAAATTTCATCTCCTGAGGTGTTTGCATACGTCTCATCTGGTTAGCTATTTTAGGTAAGATGATTTTTGTTAGTCAGAATTAGTCTATTAAGTGTTATGCAACTCTGTTATTATATTTTGTTTTGTTCTGTTTTGTTTTCATTCAACAGAATTCTGATGAGACATTTTAAAGAAAAATATCTACAGTACTGGAATTTTTTGCCTTTGAAGTTTTAGAAGGATTAATACTTTGAATAATTAAACATAAATTGTATCTCTTTAAGGGTTTTGTGCCAACAAGTGCTTTGTCCCCTAGTGAATATTCAAATAAGTAATCAATAAGCTTTTTACCTAATTGTGTTCTCAGTATTATTGCCTTACCTTTATATATAATGCAGTATTCATTAATGTAATTTAAAATGAAGAAACAAGACTAGAGCCAATCTAGTGATGATTTATGGAATCATTTGCTACTCAGAATATTTTTGAGTGACAGTATTAATGTGCTTTTTAAATGAAATTGACTTACTTCCCAGGAATGTTACTTGATCCTGAAACTTGAGCTTTTGTAACCTATATTGTTTTTTTGCCTTCATAATCTAATTTGGTTGCTGAAGTGTTGTCCGTAAAAGGTCGTTTTATTTAAAAAAAGAAAGAAAAGGAGGAATAAAGGCATGAATCAGGAAAACAGACGAACTAGCATTTCTTTCCTAAGAAATAATACCTGAGGGCTGGGCGTGGTGGCTCATGCCTGTAATCCCAGCACTCGGGAGGCTGAGACAGGCGGATCGTTGTGAGTTCGAGACCAGCCTGGGCTACAAAGTGAGCTCAAGGCCAGCCTGAACGGCATAGTGAGACCCTGTCTCAAAAACACCAGGGCTGGGGATCTAGCTCAGCGGTCTAAGCACCTGCCTGGCGTGAGTTCAATCCCCGGTGCCGCAAAAAAAAAAAAAAAAAGAAATAACACTTGATTATATTTGATAGCTATTTGATTTGGATGGTTATACATTGTCCACATTTTTTAGAAAAAAAGGAAAGGCCTGCTCCAGATTCGTCAGGGATAAGTGTCACTGGGTTTTACCACCAGCTATGCTAAGGCTGAATGGGAGCAAAGTGTATAGTTTGGATATGCATGATTAGACCCTGTGGGAAACAGAGGTACTTTGGTTAGGTAGTTAAGCTGCCCAGATTTCCTCCTCCCCAGGACCATGGCCCCTAGCTATGTCTCTGGATTATGTGTGTAGGGCAATTGGTAGAGATAGGCCACCCACGATTGGATGGGTAAGAATCTTTCCTCACCTAATAACCTGTTAAGATTGGTAAACTTGAAGATTACCCAGCCATCTCAACCTCAGCTCCATATTCATAGAATTTGCCTTACTGTGTAAAGAAATAGAAAAAAATCATGGATATCTCTAAAGGACCTTATAGAGAGCACAAAATAAAATCAAAAAGACTGACTGAGATGACATTTTAACTCAGGGTAGTTGAATTTTAAGTTGGGTGTGAGAAGGAACATATACCCAGTGAGACATCTTTCAGTATTTAGTAAATGAATGGATTGATATGGCAACACCTGTCTGGCAGTTAGCGCGCTTTACCGGGCACCAGGAAGAAAGGTAGCTGGTCATTTAAGGCCCATTGAAAAAGTGAGACAGCCCAATGAAATAGAATTAAATTTTGTATTTTCTTTTGAAATTATATAAAAGGTAACAAAGAATTGCCCATTTCAGCCAGACATGGTGGCGCATGCTTGTAATCTCAGCACTTGGGAGGCTGAGGTAGGAGGATCGCTGTGAGTTCAAGGCCAGCCCAGGCTACAAAGCAAGTTGAAGGCCAGCCTAAACTGCATAGCGAGACCCTGTCTCAAAAAAAAGATCCCCCACCCAAAAAAATTGCCCATTTGACTTTTTTAAAGGCTTTTGTTTTTCATTTTTTCTTGATACTGAGGATTGAATCCATGGCTTTAGCACTGAACTACACCAGCCAGCCTATGGGCTCACCTGCTCGCTCTTTCTTTTTCTTTCTCAAGATGGTATCTCGTTAAGTCACTAAGTGGCCCCAAATGAGCTCAAATTTACGTAACACTTACCTTTTGAAAGGTACACCTGATCTTTAAAACATGGTAACTTTCCTAAAAAATGATAATAAAGGAAGTTGAAGCTTAGATTTCATAAATTTAGAAGAATACCAAGGAGCAATTTTTTTGCTGTGAATTTATTTAAGTTTAGTCAAACTCCATGTAATAGCATGTAATTTAGGACTTGGAAAAAGCTGTGGTCTTCCACTGCTGAGGAATCCCTCCTGAGGGCACACAGTATTTTTATGGGATGGTAAGCAGATTGAAGAAATGAATTCGTATGCTAAATAATAGATGCTTTCATTTAAAGACCATTCATCCGATCTGTTTTAATAAAATTAATTATAAAAACTGAGATGTACTAATTAAATGCTGACTGAATATAACCTATTTTGGGGTAACACCCCAGGCTGATGAAGGTTCATTGGAAGTAAGTGTTCTCCTTCATTACCATTGACGCTGTCTTTTATCAGGCAACATAGTGACAGTGTGAAGCAAGCGCATGGATTCCTGTACCTGGGTTGAGGATGTCGCTCAGGGCTAGTGTATGTGCCTAACATGCAGGAAGCTTTGAATTTGACCCCAGTACACAAAGGAAAAAAAAGATCCCTGTATGTTTTGACCCTTGGCAAGCATGGGAATTATTCCAAGAATACAATTTATTGGAGACCAAAAATTTATGTTAACATTAGCTATCATAGTAAAATGTTGAAACCACTTCTTTGTCCTATGTTGAGATATTGGTACACTAGCAAGACAGAATACTGTGCTATTATTACAACATGAGGCAGAAGTATAATCACCTGGATTCAAATATTCTACCCAGTGTGACTGCAAGTATTTAAGATATGTGAAAGGTTATATATAAAAATGAAAATATAAATGTGATTATGTTTGACTTCCAATTTTTGTAAATTGTTAATATTATCATGACTATTTAATTTTGTAAAAAAGAATATAGCCTGTCTTTCATAACCCTTGAAATGTATTAAAGTCTTGGACTGCAAATTCAGAAAAAGCACTAGGGATTTGGGGGGAAGGTGGGAAAGCAGAAATTGTTATATGTGTTTTATTAATAAGAAATGTGTGTTATATTTATTTTAAGAATTACATGGATTATTTATCCCGACTATATGAAAGAGAAATCAAAGATTTCTTTGAAGTTGCAAAGATCAAGATGACTGGCACAACTAAAGAAAGCAAAAAGTTTGGTAAGCTTAGGCGTGTTGGTTCACTGTCTTCCAATTAAGAATGGTTCTGTGACAAATAATTCTTTGACTCTTTAAACAAAGTAGAAGAATATGCAATAGATTTAGTGAAAGAAGAGGTCTAAAACATTTGATTTACAGGTATTTCATAGAAAAAATCTATCTGTAAATATGTTTTACTTGTTAAGATTCTACAGTATATGAATCTGGCCACCATTTTGTATTCAAGCTATGACTAAAAATATATTCACAGGAAAAGTAGTTGGTGAGAAAATGAAGGGTATTCTGGTAGAGAGATTACTAGACCAGTGTTTAGAGGTCAATTTCTGATTCCCAGAAAGACTTTTTTTAACAGTTGGAGGTTAGGTATTGATCACTGAAATCATTACTTTCTACAGAGAAATGAAAGTGATTCCTGGCTTCTTACTTCTCCCTGGCTATTTTGAATCAAAAAAAATAGTTTAAGTATCTGTCCCCTGCAGAGGGACTATAAAAATTCACCAAAATTTCCCTTGTGATTATAACTTATTTTGCTAAAGCAATATATTTGGAACATGTTACTTGTTGTTACTTCTAAATACTTTTAAATGGACAAAAATGTTGTCTGAAAAAAGTAGCCAGCGAAAGAGTCAAGTCCAGGAAGCCATGTGCCGAGGCCACATTCTGCTCTTGCATGCACCATCTCTGGAGTTCCCTTTGGGTGGACTTCTGTGCCTATTCAAGTCCAGACCTGGCCTTAAAGGGCCACTGTATTCCTCCCTGTGTCTGCATAGCTCCCCTTTAGAATAATGAGTTTAGCATTTGCTTGTTGAAAGGAGCCTATATGCCTGAGCAACTTCTGTCATCAGGAAGCAGGATTGAAAATTGATAGTGTGTGTTTCTACTCTTTAGAGCCAGAGAGATTGTCTTTGGTAGGTAATTATTTTGTTTTTGAAAAATACAACACCATTGTATTTATTATACTAATCCAGACTTTTGAAATGGTTTGAACTTACAAATATACTGCACTTCAGTAAAGATACTGATAAGAATCTTGGGGTAATAGGCTTTTGGAAACAGAAATGCTAACTCATCCTAAAGGTTAATTGTTCTTAAACAGCAGTGTGTTTATATCCTTGTTAATGTTTCACTGTGGATATGTTATGCTTTTTTTGAGTAAAGAGCATATTATTACTGCAGTTACATGTTTAATGTTTTCATTCAGTATACTTGTCATCACTTGTTAGTGAATCATTTTATATTGCTAGATCTCTTCTTCAGTATATGAAAACAAGACAGATCCACATTAAGATAAATGAAATTAAAATACAATTTAAATGAAGTATAATAGTATCTTAAGGTTATCATTGCATTAACCTGAGACCTGAATCTTTTCTTAACTCTTGAGAATTCTTAAATTATCTTGTTTAAAAATATTTTAAATTCACACAGTAAAGGTTTAGGAAGCACTTTTGTAGTCTTAAAGCAATATTAAAATTCCATCTCTAGCCAGGCATGGTGGCACACGCCTGTAATCCCAGCACTCGGGAGGATTGTTGTGAGTTCGAGACCAGCCTGGGCTACAAAGTGAGCTCTAGGCCAGTCTGAATGGCATAGTGAGACCCTGTCTCAAAAAGACAAGGGCCAGGGATCTAGCTCAGTAGCCTAAGTGCCTGCCTGGCAAGCGCAAGGTTGTGAGTTCAATCCCTGGGTGCCACAAAAAAATAAAAAAATTGAGTTCCATCTCTTCTGTATCTCTATTAAGTACCAAGGAATAGAGGAACTGTGGCAATGACCAGGAAAATTATAGTAGCACCCATTTTGATATTAGCCACAATATAAGAAAAACTAATTCAGAAGATGCAAAAAACAGTTTGGTTCATCTTTGAAACTTTAACTTATTAGCATTTTAAAAGTAAATTTAAAGCTAAATACAACTGACTTGAGAAGTTCTGAATAAGGTAGAATATAAATCTTCAAATTATGTTTAAATGAATTTTTAATACTAATTATATAGAAATCTGAAAATTTGGAGAAACAACTTTTCAGTGAATCAAAATTAAATATAAATGACATTTACATTGCTTTTGCATATTTCTTATTCTGACAGTTCTGTTATAGATGCTAATGACTAGATGCTCATGAGAATAGCAAGATGGAATGTGTCTTATAAAAGGAAACTATAATCAGTATAGTCACAAAAAATTAGGTAAATACCTCTCTCTTTTTGAACTCTTAGTTCAAGTCTTTCATATTTTCTTAACTCAATTCAAAATATGTTAAAGATGCCAGGGTAGTATCTTTTCTTTTTGGCAAGGGCTTAACGTAGCTCATTGGCTTTTCTGATTAAAAGAATTTGATATTGTCAGAAGCACTAAGCATTTTACCCCAGGATTGAGATTTTCATTTGTGCTCCATAAAATCACCTATTTTTTGCTTTCTAGAATTTAAAACCACATGTGAGATTTTTAGTCCCTTCATATATACATTTCTATAGTTATTGCTGTCCCTCATATTTAATATTTTGAAATCTTGTAAATGCAGGGTCAAAATTCATCTTATCAGTTATCCACTAAATTAAACTCTTATCAATTTCAAAGGCAATCTTAAATACAAAGCTGAATTCAGGGATGATTGGAAGGTTAATTCAATAAATATCGATTACTGTGTACTTATATAATTGCTATCATACAATAAACACTAATACTGAGAGTGTAGCAATTATGCTGGGTATTATTTTAGAACTTATTATTTATTTAAAACTTTACCTGAATATTGTTACTTGCTGCTGATGAATAATACGTACTGTTTCTATGAGCCCAAAATTATAATTACTATGCACTACTAGCAACTATTTATCATTGGCTACCATAAAAAGTTAACTATATGAAATATTACACTTTGCCAGGGGACCTTAAAACCTCTAAATACTGTTCAGATTGGCTATGGGCTCCACTGTGATCCTGTTGGCCACTTCAATGTCTGGGGTTCTTGTTTCGTATTCCCTTGAGCTTAAGGTAGCTCTGAAGGCTGGAAAGATCTGTGGGTCACTGATACTGCAAGTTAAGAGCTTATACTTGGGCTTTTTCCTTAAGTTTTGCAGACAGTGTCAGTTAACATTGTTCTGTTTTTAAGATATTTTTAGGTTATTGTTACAGTCTTTAGTTTTCTATTTCATTCTATGATTTCTTTTCTTTTCACATTAACTTCTAATTTGAATTTAGAATGTTTCATAGGTTAAACTTCAAAATCAATCCTTAAGTAATACATAGAATGAAGGTTTTCTTGTTTTGTTTTTGTTTGTTTGTTTGTTTTTGTTTTTGTCTTTTTGAGACAGGGTTTCACTATGCAGTGCAGGCTGGCCTTGAACTCACTTTGTAGCCCAGGCTGGCCTTGAATTCCCAGCAGTACTCATGCCTCAGCCTCCAGGCATGTGCCATCATACTCAGCCAAATGAACTTTTAAAATAAATGCCATATGACCTTAAAGGAGTTAAAATTCATTTATTAAATCTGTTCTCTCCACTTGACCCTTCCTTCCACACATTCCCTAATTGTTAGTATTATGATGAATACTTTACATTCTCAGTATTCACAAGCCCATTATGAAGTAATTCAATTTGATACTTGGTTTTAATTTTAAAATAGTCTTAAAGCCCCACTTACTTTTTTTTTTTTTTACCAGATGTAGGATAAAATTGTTTAGTAGATTGATACTCCATTTAGGAATATAAGATTACTAATGTTCAAATCTGCAGCTTCATTCTAATAAATTTCTACAGTATGAAATGATTACATTTTCTCAGAAAACCAAAGCTTAGAAATTTAATCTTATAAGTATATCAGCTTCCTAACTTAAAAAAAAAAAAAGTTATTTAAAAGTACATGGGAGAGGGTTGGCAAATATATTTTTTCTAGAATATATGAATAAAACAGTACATTAAAAGACCAGTAAATATTTTCTCTTATATTTTCTCAAACGGTAGCTGACCAACTAAACATGTGTTCGCACTTCTTGTTACTTGATGCTCATGGTTCTTTGCATGTGTCTTTTAAACTAGAGCTTTAACTTCCTCTTGTGCATGGTTTGTGCAAATTGCAGTTTATTAACTTGTCTTTGTCTTTGATGCTTGCAACCTAATCCATCACAGCTACTCTGCCTCGAAAAGAAAGTGCTGTCAAACAGGAAACAGAGAGTGAGTATGCTTAGTGTATTAGTAGGTATTCTCAATGCATGTTTGTTTAATGTCTAGAAATTAGTTGTCTTGAAAAAGTTAATACCAGAAATATTGATTGCTCTGAATTGCCAGGTATTGAGTAAAGAAAACCAACATTTTGGTTATAGTTTGGCTATATTGAAGAAATGCATAATACAGTTAAAATTATATGGTCAGTAGTAAAATTTTGTCAGTAATTTATGCAAAGACTTAACCATTGTACTTCTGTTTTCAGGCTGCATTTAGAAACTATAAAAATTTTTACAGATGTGATCATATTTTGCATAATAAAGCCAGAGTTTGTCTCTAATTGTCCTTTTTATGTCATTTGCCCCTTCTAACCATTAGCAAGTAAAACAAGTTAATTGAAAACTACTCAAGAATATTTTTGAAATCTTTATTATTTATATTGAATCCTGAATCAAAGCATTGCATTTTCTTCTAAAAACTTAAATTCTTTAAATGTTCTCATTTTTCCTCAATACTATGATTAATATCTAAACTCAGATAGCTTACAATATGGTCCTTACATTTCATTTGTGTTTTAATGTTAGAAGTTTTCAGGATTTTTTTCTTTGTATTTTATAGTTTTTAAAGAATTGTGATCTGTTCACTTACTGGAAAAGCAGTTTCTAGGATCAAGAATATATTAAGTTGAATCATATGTAATTAAGGATTTTTATAGGGCAAAGTGATCAAGTATGGACAGTTTCATGTCATTCAACCTAAAATACTGATTTAATGTGGGGGTGATTAATATTGGGGTACAGCATTTTTATGCAGAAATATAACAAAGCCATGCTAGTTTGTATGTTATTATATGATACTCTTTTAGATAGAAAAGAAGCTCTTCTCAACTTTAGCCTACAGATACCACCAGACAGCTTTGTCTTTATGGTGGAACTAGCCAGGCAGGGCATAGACTATATGATCTTTTTTTTTTTTTTTTTTGTGGCATCGGGGATTGAACTCATGACCTTGCGCTTGCCAGGCAGGCGCGTAGGTGGCTGAGCTAGATCCCTGGCCCTTAGACTATATGATCTTTAAGGACCTTTCAATCCTTTTGTGTGGGTCTGTATAGTTTTACTTCCTTTACAATATGCAAGGACACAAATGGAGTAGTACACAAATGTTAATGGAAGATAAGGACACTGTACAATCTGTCCCATGTGGTAGACTTGTACATTAATATGAGTCCTGGAAGATCAATACAGTTGAAGCTGTCTTGTAGGAGGTAACCCTCATTTAAACTCATATATGAGTTTTTATTCATGATGATCACAACTTTCAAAGTTTTATTATTTCTTAGGTCTTCATGGAAGTTCTGGAAAATTAACTGGATCCACTTCTAGTCTAAATAAACTCAGTGTTCAGAGCTCAGGGAATCGCAGATCCCAGTCATCTTCTCTACTGGATATGGGCAACATGTCTGCCTCTGATCTTGATGTTGCCGACAGAACCAAATTTGATAAGGTAAAATAAAGTAACAAGTACTTTTTAAATATTAATATTAGTTTTCTACTCCTGTGTTTAAAGATTTAGGCTCTTTTGGCTGTCTTTAAGACATTAACTGTCTTACTTTCACATTCTGAATTGAATCTTAAAAAAATACTAACTAAATGACAACTAAAATGTGAATTTTCAATTAAATAATATAAAAGCTTTGTTAATGTTTATTTTTATGAATCATAAAATGTTTGCATCTCAAAACTAAGTTGTTTGAGCAAGCACAAAGAGGAGATAACAGCTTAATGAGTTTCTACAATGTATATCAAATTTTAAAAGTTTATCTTTGTGTTCCTCTTTCCAGATTTAAAGTGAATAAGTGTAAGTTTTATTTTAGATGTGTTCTGTGGTCTAGTAGAACTTTGATAATAAAACTGTCTTGGCCTGCCAGTCTTGGAAGAGTTTGTCTCTGGAATTCTGTTGCGATTATAGATCCATGGACAGAGATTATTGAGATTATAGCTCTGTGGTCCCTGCAGAAGACTGAATTAAAGATAAAATGTTATTTAAGCATTTGGTACAGTTGCTTCATTATAGAATCATTTTGGTTTTCCTTAGATCTTTGAGCAGGTGCTAAGTGAACTGGAGCCCCTATGTCTGGCAGAACAGGACTTCATAAGTAAATTTTTCAAACTGCAGCAACATCAGAGTATGTCTGGAACTATGGTATGGCTCAAATTTATCTTGACTAATATTTATGGCCTGTAATATAATTAACCTAAAAACATGTCACAGTTTCAGTATTCTAACAAAAAAGGAGAGAATTTACAATGTAAAGATCTTCAAAACGTTTTGTCACACTACCAACTAATTAAAACAGCAATAGCTGGAATTTGAGCATCTGATATTCCAGAATGCTTTAAGCTTAAATATTCTCTAAATTAGCAAGGGGGACAAATGTCTGAGTTAACTTTATAAAGAACCTTATTCAAGAGGCAATTTTAACATTGTAGTAATTACCAAGAGAAAAAAAGAGTTAATATATTGTGGTAGGAAAAAGAGAAGTGAGGCCTTAGATCTGAGTTCGGATCTATTTTATGATTGTGTTACTACCTAACTAGAGACATTCAACCAAATATTTAATCCCCAGTCTTCCTCTCCTGTAAAATGAATATAATGATACCTATTCAGCGTGGCCTTTGGGTGTCAAAAATGAAAGAGAACAAAATGAGAGATTTTTCTAGAATATTTTGAAAAATTTAAAACCACAATACAAATAGACTGAAAACACAGTTTCGTTGTTGCTGTGGGGTTTTTTGTTGGGTTTTTTTTTTTTTTTTGTGATCCTGGGCCCTCATACATGCGAGGCAAGCACTAGAGTGGTTTTTAAATTAACCAACATACAAAAAGCAGTCATAAATTAAAATTCATTGTGCTTAGAAATGATTGGAGCAGGGTGTGGTGGTGCACGCTTGTAATCCCAGCACTTAGGAGACTGAGGCAGAAGGATCACTGTGAGTTTGAGACCAGTCTGGGCTACAAAGTGAGTTCAAGGCCAACCTAAACTCCATAGCAAAACCCTGTCTCAAAAAGACCAACAAAAAAAAACAAGAGGAAGAAACAAATGGTAGGATTTCATTAATACTGATGGTGATAGGGTAAAATATTTGCTTACTTGACTTCTGTAAGAATTTTTGATAGCATTCTTTTAAATACTGAAATTTTATTAGAATGTTTGATGAGATTTCCTTAAAATTTAAGTTCTTTTTAAAAAGCTGTTTTTGGATATTTTGTGGATTTTTGTTGAACTTCCTTCCCATTCCCAGTACCCTTCCAGCCTTCTGCACCCTTCTTCCTCCTCCCTGCCTGTCATGTGCACTCACATAAATATAACTTCTCACCCACAATAATTCCAGCTGAGATCTGAGAACAAAGCGTTTCATAAACATTCTTAAAAAGTATAATAAATGATACAGTTTTATAATGCTACCATGAAAAATTGTTTTTTATAATGTATTTTCTCCTAGGCATTTTAGGACTGACCAGGTTTTTGCTATGTAAACTAGTCAAATTGTTGGTCTTTTATTATGTAAAGTACCTGAATAATTTTTGCAGACTGAAGCAGAGGATTTGGATGGAGTAACATTATCACGGCAACATAATTCTGGCACACCGCTGCCTGTTTCGTCGGAGTATGTATTTGTTACTGTTGTTTATTTTGGAAAAAGTTGAAAGGAATCAGGGAGAAATACTGCTCACAGAGGGGCCCAGATGATTCTCAGTAACCTAGAAACGCCCACCAAAAACATAAACGCCCACCATTTCATTAGGAATGTTTTATTGGATTAAAATGGTCCTGTTGTGTGGCTTTTCAACTCCTCTTCAATGATCATAGAAGATTCAGGCTATTCTAAGGTTTGCTGATTGGAGTAACCTTCGAATTGTATATTTCTTAGAAATCTCAAAGCACATATCAGGACCAAACTTTACAGATGACATAAAGTTTAATTAACTTGTGATAAATCTTACCTTCAATAAAATATTTTTATCTTGGAAAACTGCCATAGGACAATTCACTTTATTTGGATGTTTTAAATTAGAATATCAAATTTAAGTCATTTTCTATGCACTGTAGTAGGTTAAAATTAAAAGCAAATTCACTAGAAGTGTGTAATAACTTTATATATTCTGCGTTTTCTGAACAGGAGAGATATGATTCGCCAAATGATGATTAAAATATTCCGCTGCATTGAGCCAGATCTGAACAGCCTAATTGCATTAGGAGACAAAATCGATAGCTTTAATTCCCTGTACATGCTAGTCAAAATGAGTCATCATGTATGGACTGCACAGAATGTGGACCCTGCTTCTTTTCTCAGTACTACTTTGGGAAATGTTTTGGTGACTGTCAAAAGGAACTTTGACAAATGCATTGTAAGTTTAAAAAATAAGGATTCCAATAATTATAAAAACAAATAGGTAAATGTATTTAAATCAAGGGATTTGCAGCTTTCTTTTAGGGGTGTAGTGTTCATTCCCCTAAACCCTTAAAAAGGGATTGTTGGCACCAACCTGTATAAACAGCTGGATGGCACTGTGCTGGCACTTGCTTAGCACACCGTGGGTAACCTACATCACGGTTTGCAGATTTAATGAAGCAAGTGAATTGAGCTGAGCCAGATCCTTAAGAAAAGTTTCAGTTCATTAATGGACCTACTATTGACATGGATGTGTATCATTTGAATATTCCTACCATGTAGCTACTAAGATACATCCACCTCTTGACTATCCATGTAATAATGGGAGATAAAAATACTAAGGGCATTTAAAATCCTTGTCATTTTTTTATAATATTTAGCTTTTAACGGTATAAAAACAATCTGTCTACTCTAGAAATTCAGATATCACCTCATTAAGCTTATTAAACCTCCTTCCCTACCAAATGATTTCAGCTGGTATTTGAAATGCTGTGCAATTTGACCATTTCAGGTGTTTCCTACCCCTCATTTCCCTCCTCCTTTTCCCAAAAGTAGTGATAAAATAGGGAAGATCTGACTGCTGAATGATAGCTGAAGAGAAAAGGAAGAGCTACGAAAGGCCAAGACAGTGAGTCCATGTGACACAGTTGTAACATTAAATCAAAAGGGCACTTACATTTCCTGAACAAGTGAAGGCTAAGTTGCTTTTATCAGTAAAATGTAAGTTCAAGTAGTATCTTTTAACCCAGTAGAACACAAAATGTAGCATCAGAGAGATGAAGACATTGGTTCAAGTGAAATGTTTAGCACATTTCCCAGGATAGAATAAGAGCTGACTAAGTGATAGCTTGCATAGTTAATAAAAGCTTAGTAAAATTGGTCATATTACTTTCAAGACAGGGCAGTGGAGAAATGACATAACTTAAGACAAAGGTATAAATTCACATTTTTTTTCCTAAATTGCATGTACATCTAAAGGCCTCCCTATTATCACTAAAGAGAAGAGTGGCTCTTTTTGCCACCTGTCATTACTCTTATCTCTTATTTTAACTCAGGTCTTCTGATGGTGTTTGGTAGACTGTTCTCAGTAGGGCTGTATGTTTTGGTCTTTGGAACAAGAGCAGAACCAGGGCATAAAGAAGTTGAAGCAGAGTTGCTCTGTGTGTGTTGAGCAAAAAGCATAAATGCCAGACAGCTGCAGAAAACAGTACAAGACAGCACCTGAGTTCAGCTGCATATCTGGTATTCTTCAAGAACAGGGCTAAGAAAACTAGCCTTAATTGAACTAGAAGTGAATTTATAGTCAGTTACACATCACGCTGGACTTTGTAGTCCAGTATTTTTTTTAAACTGTGTTTGATTTTGAGAATTCTTTATGCCATAGTGATACAGATTTTCACTGTTACACCTTTAAGAATTATATGATTTAGTTAAATTGATAATGATATGTGGCTGTCAAAGTCATAGTCTTATGCACTAAATAGCCTTCATGTCCTTCCAGTGATGACATTAGAACTAGCTGCAATGATGCATACCTGCAGCATGAGAAGAATTAGGATAATTTTTGTCAGAATTTGTTCATCAGTAACTCTTCTTAATGCTGTATTTCTACCTTACTTGTCACAAATCCAGAGAGGACAACTGTCACTTAAACTTTTCCTGAGTTTCAGGGTGTAGTAGAGCTCATACTTAGCATGCCCAAGTCACTGGACTTAATTTTCACCCCACCCTCAAATGTTCTATTAATGGTCAGGTATCTTTAAACATCAATCTAAACTCTGAAAATATCTGCATGCAGCTTAATAAAAACAGTAGGCTAGCATTCATAAATGAGTGCTGTGTACCAGGTACAGGTCTAGGCAGTTTGCACACCCTGGCCAAGCCTGTCCTCACAACACCACCCTTTCCCTGTAGGATAAGTACTTCAAGATGGGAAGTTGCTTTCATCAGCAGTAAAATAGTGATGGAGCTGCTGGTCAAACCCAGCCAGACACAAGCCCAAACCCTCTACTGTGTCCATTTTTACACCTCATAGCTGTCAATGCTAATGGAATGGATCATTAGAAAAGAATATAAAATACTTGACAGTACTCATAAGGTCTTACACTAATACACCCCAAAAATAATGATTTTTCTAATCTATATTTCATAATGGTTTTCAAGTTATACTCAAAATCTCAATACAGTGAAATTTTAGGAAGAAGTTGAAATGACTTGGCAGTTTAATTCATACTGTGAGTAGATTTAGATCCCCTGAAAATTACATAGGCCCCTAATTAAATCCATAGATCTTTTTGAGCCCAGATGTCTGCATTCCGTGTGAAACTTCTGTTTTGTACTTTGTCACAATTATGCATAAGAACTTTGTTGGAGCAATTTCATATCAGCAACTAATACATGGGAAACTCTAGAGGAAATCCATTACAGAAATGCCTGCTCTGCCCTGGAAATGGCTGTGCCTCTCAAACTTGGCCTTATGGCCATCAACTGGAAGTCATTTGGAAAGAGTTCTCCATCCTTATCTTACATAAATGATAGAAATATACATGATTGTTTTTACTTTGAAGAAAGACTGGAAGTTCATAATTCTTAGCTTGCCTTAAGTAATTTTTCCTTTTTTAAAGTAAAACATTAGAAACGTTTTAGATAATAATTGATTCATTTTTCTAAGTGTTTTTACTGTGCTTTGTCTTCAACTCAAATTGGAAAACATCATCCAGGCTGAGCATGGTGGCGCACACCTATAATCCTAATGCTCAGGAGGCTGAGGCAGGATTGCCATGAGTTCAAGACCAACCTGGACTGCATAGCGAGACCCTGTCTAAAAAAAACCAAAAACATTATCCAGATGTTCTGGGTACTAGTGTCCCACCTCTGTGATGTATCATTTGATCATAATAGTGTATAGTTTCTAAGTTGCTTGACCATTTCTCTCCCCTCCTTTCTACCTAACTGTAGAGTAACCAAATAAGGCAAATGGAAGAAGTAAAGATCTCAAAGAAGAGTAAAGTAGGAATTCTTCCATTTGTTGCTGAATTTGAAGAATTTGCTGGGCTCGCAGAATCAATATTTAAAAATGCCGAGCGTCGTGGAGATCTGGATAAAGCATATACCAAACTTATCAGAGGAGTGTTTGTTAATGGTAAGCTTTTGTGCCGTTCTAAAGAATTATTGTAGCTGTTGTTATCATTGTTTCTAGATCAAAAGGTACATTCCTTATTTTCCACATTCTATATAGTCCCTTTTAGGTTTTCTTATATTAAAGATGTCTTAAATTTGATAAATAGTACATAAAACCTATGCTGCTGATTAAGAACCACTTATATTTTAGGACTCGTCAGAACTTATCACTATGCAAAATTGAAATTTTTTTTAAAACACAAAAAAATGACATCCCACATTGCATTAACATTTTAATAGGAGTCTTCTGAAGGTGACAGGCCAGTTTAACAAATCAGTTCACATCTGTAGACCTAGGTTTTCATATGTTACACAAGGCAGAGTAGTGCTGTAAGACCATATTGTATCTTCATGTATTAGATCCTATAATTAAGTTAGAAACAATTTGGACAGACTAATTTAATTTAAAGTAAGTAATCTGATTACATATACTCAGGCATTTTAAAAGCTAAAAACTGGACGGAAAGTGGAATTACTCATCGATTTCATGATTGGGTGTTTGTGTGGTTCATGTTTCTTTTAAGATTTAAAATAGCTTTGCTTTGTATGATTTACAATAAAATAAGTCTATTGAACACACCAAAAGAATCAGAAAATAAATTTTAAAAAGAAAGATTATTTATAATTTAATTGTGCAGAGATAATATTTAACTTTCATTCTTCCAAATTTTTCAGTGTCTCACGCTCGTATTTGTGCACATAGCTTGTGTATTCTTTAATATAAAATTTTTATCATATATTGCACTGTTTTGGAAGCTGCTGGATTCTCTAATACTATTATCTATCTAATCAGTTACTACAGATGGCCATAAGCATTTTTAATGACTGCATAGTCTTCCGTGTATCATTATTTACTTATCAACTCTACTGTATGTTTTGTTTCCAGTTTATATATCTTTGCATACTTTCAAATTTCCTTAAGGTAAATTACTAGAAAGGGAATAAATAACTGGGTAAAAGGGTTTGTGTGAATCTCAAGATTTTCATCAAATTACACACACTATTATAATATTACTTTAGCTATATTTTCTTTGGTACTTAATGATTGTTTTTATAATTTATAATTTTTTACATTTTAAGTGCTTGAGCAATTTAGAATATAGCTGAAGGATTCAAAATAGTGAACTGACTTTAGTGTATTCAAAAGGACTGACTGGTTGTCCTAACATATTTTGAATAATTCATTATTTCCCTGCTAATTTAAAAAGTTGCCTTTCTATATATTGAACTTTCATATATATATGCAATTATTTTAGGATGACCTATTTTGTTCAAGTGGATATAAAAACCCTCCAATGTGCTATATATTATTTGGTGTGGAAATGTGCTTAATTCTTAAACTTACGAAGGAAAAAAAAATCACATAACTATGATGATGCTCAGAGATATTTTATTTTTTCTGCTTTAATTGTAGTCGAAAAAGTAGCAAATGAAAGCCAGAAGACTCCCAGAGATGTGGTTATGATGGAAAACTTTCACCATATTTTTGCAACTCTTTCTCGTTTGAAAATCTCATGTCTAGAAGCTGAAAAAAAAGAAGCCAAACAAAAGTACACTGATCACCTTCAGTCTTACGTCATTTGCTCTTTGGGACAACCTCTTGAAAAACTAAATGTAATACATTTTTCTTGGTTTTGAAGCTGCATACAACTGTTTCCACACATTTACCATAAATTTGCTGCCGTATTGACATTGGGAATGAGGAAGGAGGGATTCAATTTTTGGAGCTGCCAGCATGCCAGATAGCTAGATGCTCTTCATACATTATTTTTAATTTTTACTAAAAAATGATTAAGATAGTAGTAACTACCTCTTTTACAGATGAAGAAACAAAGTAAATAAACTTGACTGCTGTCATACTAGTTTTAAATAGCAAAGCTGGGGGGTAAACATAGACTGGGGTTTTCTGTCTCCTAAATGACCAACCTTTATGCCTACCTTAGGTGAAGATTTCAGAAACTTTATCAAGATAAAAGGAAAGCCAAACTTTGTTTTGTACATTGCCATTTCCTTTCTTTTTTTCCTCACTTACATTTTTTCCTGGAACAAATTTAGCAATTAAAGTTAAAAAGTCTTGGTTTTAGAGAACTTTTGAAACAGCAGTAGTTTAAATAGATCCTTCTGACTTTGTCAACAAGGTTAAATCATCCTAAATAAGCTTTTAATTTGCAATTAGAGTCAAATAAAGAACATATATCTTTCAACAATTCAAAGAAATCTAAAATCAAATGCAGAACCAATTCCTTGTAAGTTCCTTTAAACTTAAGAACAGATATTCCTTTAATCAGATAAAACGTCCTGTCTCACGCCACAAGTCTACATGATATATGACTATAACAGCAGTATTTCCTTTAAATCAGATTTGAAGTAGAAACATTACTAGATCCTCTATTATTTAACATTTTTGAAGCTCTGGTTCATAAGACCTGAAACAAGCCATAAGAGCTGAAACATAAACAGAAATGAAAAAAGGGAGAGTCAAGGTTATCATTGGCAGTGTATGTTTGAAATTACTAGTTTATGATAAAATAGTAAGAGTCAAAGATACCAAAAATCAATTTATTCACTGTATCTCAGTACCAAGTAATTAAAAGCTGCTACAGAAGCAAAAATTTTAAAACACTAGGAATAAACTTGGCAAAAAATAATTGAATGAAAAATAATAATAAAGAAATACATTTTTCTTGACAAGCAACAGGAGAGTATTGAGCTTTTCAGTATTGTATTCTGTAGCACTCAAATGTAAGCATGCCAAGCAATAAAACTACATATTAAAAAGACAAGTATACTTAAAACAACCTGAGAAGGATATTTTAAATAATATAAGTCAGTGTATTTAATATGAAGATCTTTTTTAAAATCAATAAAGCACCAATACCCAACATAGAAGTTGGCAGGGGCCTGAATCACTACTAAATGTTTGAAAACAAGTTAGTTTCATTTGCAGCCAAAGCATTAAATAAAATAACAAGCCTATTTTTTTACTCTGGCAGCAGTTTTTTGAAAGTAAAAATGGTAATGCAAGGTAGCAATCTCATACGCCATTGACAGAAAGATAAAGTTAATTGAAAAGCAATTTATGCATATGGAGATCTTCAGAATAGTTGTACTCCTCAACTAAGTAGATACAGTTAGAGAAATGTGTGCTGGAAAGGCATGTGCATATATTTAAAAATATTTATAACAACTGTGTTTGCGATAGGTTCTTTAAAAGATGAATGGATTTTGCAACTCTCAAGAAAGGAAAATAATAGTTACCCAATATGGGAGAAATGAGTAAATACTTAAGTTGTAGTTTAGTCAGGGGATGAAATTTATGTATCCATTAAAATATGTACTTAAGCACACAAGGTGTGAGGCTAACTGGTAAAGTGGATGCTTAGTATTTGTGAAGCACTGAGTTCAGTCCCCAGCATCTAAATCATAATAAATGGAGCCGAGTCTGGTGGTGCACACCTGTAATCCCAGCACTCGGGAGGCTGAGACAGGAGGATCGTTGTGAGTTCAAGACCAGCCTGGGCTACAAAGTGAGCTCAAGGCCAGCCTGAACGGCATAGTGAGACCCTGTCTCAGAAAGACAAGGGCCGGGGATTTAGCTCAGCGGCCTAAGCGCCTGCTTGGCAAGTGGGAGGTCATGAGTTTGATCCCTGGTGCCACAAAAAAAATAAATAAATGGAAAATGCAACATAGGAAATTAATTTTCAATTCGTGTACTCACATCAGATTAGATGGGAATCTAAAATGTTAAAAGTGGTTATCTCTGAGTAGTATAATAGGTAACTTTATACTTTCTCATGTTGTCTGGTTTTTATACAGTGATTATGTACTACTTTATAATTTGATTTTTTTTAAATTGAAGGGATAATAGAAGTAGTTTTACTCATTATTTCTTTTCATTTCCTTGAAGCATTTCTTTGA
Source organism: Cuniculus paca (assembly GCA_004365215.1). Classification (NCBI taxonomy): domain Eukaryota; kingdom Metazoa; phylum Chordata; class Mammalia; order Rodentia; family Cuniculidae; genus Cuniculus; species Cuniculus paca. The sequence continues at coordinate 44,903 of RJWT010001152.1, forward strand.
AGGTGTTGAAGCTCGTGTAGCGCAGGGTATAAGAGAGGAGGAAGTAAGCTACCAACTTGCATTTAACAAACAAGAACTTCGTAAAGTTATTAAAGAGTATCCTGGAAAGGAAGTGAAAAAAGGTCTAGATAACCTCTACAAGAAGGTCGATAAACATTTATGTGAAGAGGAGAACTTGCTCCAGGTATGTTTCACTCTTTTGACCATTCTGGCTTGAAGATATATTCAAAATAGACCTCTAGAAATACTACAGATTTTCTAATTGTAGAGCAAGAGGGAAATTCCATATAGACCATATTTTTGTTTTATTGTAGTAAGGAATTATGTAAGTTGTTTCTCTTTTGTTTGGTTGGATTTGTTTTTGTTTCCTACAGTATTAGATTTTAGGAGACTAGGTAAATGGAATATAGTAGAACAGAGAGGTTCTGAGTCAGAATTGGAGTTAGAAACAAGTTCATAGTCTGATCCAGATTAAGCTACATTACTCTTGGCAAGTTACTTAGCCTCTTTGAGCCTCATTTTCCTTATTTGAAAATTGGAAATGATTCCTGTCTTCTATGGACACTACTGTTAATTGTTGTTGCCATTTTATCCATAAGGAAACCAGAGCTAAGAGAAACGGAGTTAATACAATAAAGATCTCTTAGATGTGGGTAGTGGAGCCAAATAGAAACCCTGGATTAATCCATTATTCTTCATAGACTGTGCTGAAAGGCCCAAAGATGAGTAAGAATAATTCTGATTTCAACATCATAGAGAACCTCATGCAGGGTATTGCATTTGTGTTAACTTCTGAAAATCAGATAATATGTTAATAAGGAAAGTGGGGGAGTGGCATTCTAGATGAACGAAATAGCATCAACTAAGAGTAGGCATCAATAAGTGTAAGCTGTTATGTTGATGTGTGCATCAAATTCTGTACTTATAATTATCTACACATTAGTCTGTATTACTAGATTGCTACTATATTATCTACACATTAGACTCTATTACTCAATTACAGCAGGTCTGGATCATCTTGGAGTCCTCCACAGTATTAAACATTGTTTTTCATCATTAATTTTAGATAGAGAAAAATTTAAACTATCTGAAATGGAATTTAAACAGTAACTATTGCCTTTCGTTTATCATTAGTCTTACTTCCATACGTGATTGTACATAGCCATATCTATGTTGGATATTGGAGTATATATAAATAACTAAAATATACTGAGTGCTTATTGGTGTTGAAGACTTTCTGAGCTCTTTGCCTATATACATTCATTTAACTCTCACAAGAAACTAAGGAGGAAAGTATTATTATTAATACCCTGCTTTACACATAGGGAACTTGAGTCACAGAGCAGTAATGTGATACACTGAAATCACAAGTCATTTAAGTAGGACTTAGGATTCTGGGTCCAGAGTGCATGTTCTTGACTACAGTACTATGCAAAGTTCTGAGACTATATGTCTTGGCATTAATTCTCCATACTTGATTATGAGTTATTTCCATCTGTAGTTTAATGGCTTTTATTTTCTTTTTAATAATAGGTGGTATGGCACTCCATGCAAGATGAATTTATACGCCAGTACAAGCACTTTGAAGGCTTGATAGCTCGATGTTACCCTGGATCTGGTATTACAATGGAATTTACTATTCAGGATATTCTGGATTATTGCTCCAGCATTGCACAGTCCCACTAAAGCCTTTGAAAGAAAAAAAGATAAATAAAGCACTCTTGGTATACCAGACTCTATATAAAAAAAATCAGCTGCTTTGGAGAACCTAGACTTTCATATTTTTGTGTTATTCAATGTCAGATAAACAAGTAGTATTGTACTACAAATATTTAAGTGCACAAGTACCAACCTGTGTGACCATTTTATTTGCTCAGTAGGTTGTATGCTTACGGCATTCAGTGACTGCACAGAAAATTGTCCTTTGTTGGCTAGCTTCTTGTGTTTGAGTGTCCTACATGTGTAATACCTTGGGAATTCTTCAGCATTCACTACATCTCTATTCCTTACAAATCATGAACTACTAAGATACTGTACAGAATTTTTTCCACTAACAAACATGTAAATTGATAAAGGAGCTATGAGCTCATCAGTTGTAAACTTAGATTTTGAGGATTATGTAACTCTAGTAATCTGAAATAAATTTTTTTAAAAATCAACATTTGATAACATTTTTACTTTTATATGCTATGTTTATATAAAAACAATTTCTTGAAAATCACTACATAAAAATTAAATGCAAGTCTGTGTACCAAAAAACCCTTAAAAGTGTAATAATAAGAAAGGTACTAACAGATGGCCAATACATGAAGAAATGTTCAACATTGCTGGCTATTAGAGAAATACAAGTTAAAGCACCAAGATTCCGTCTTACCTCGAAAAGAATTGCCATCATCAAGAAACCAAATAATAATAAATGCTGGTGAGGCTGTGGGACAAAAGGAACCCGTCTACGTTGTTGGTGGCAGTGTAAACTAATACAAGTGCTATGGAGATGGCTCAAAACGTCAAAAATAGAACTTCCATTATATCTAGCTATTCCCCTTGTAGGTATCTTACCCAAAGGGTTAAAGACATCATATTATAGTGATACATGTTTATAACAGCACAATTCATAATAGCTAAATCTTGAATATTTACATACAATGGAGTACTATGGTGGAGTACCCATCAGCAGCAAAATACAGCCTCTCCAGACCTAGAATTGACACACCTGGAAAATAATATGTTGGTGAAGAGAGAATAAAGTAGGTCTCCAGGAATTGGGAGGAAGCTTACAGGAAAACTAGAAGCTACAGAGAGGCTGGAGAAATGGAGAACAATGCAGTGAAAAGAATGAAGCAGTCTGTAAAGCTCACTCCAGTTCCAAGGAAGGAAACCTGTCTCCATGGACACAAGGTAAGTCTGGAGAGTCCGCAGCTCCAGGGAGAAACATCAGACCAGACCAACAACACTAACCCCAAGAAAAGTTCACAGCTGTTTTAAACTACAAAAAACGAGTTTTGCTCAAAGTGGTCTCTTCCGCACAGCAGCCTAGAGTTAGAGAATACATCCAGTGGAGTACCTGCCATATTTAAGAGAATGTAATCAGTAACCACTTTGGGAAGAGATTATTTTAAGACAGCCACAGACACCGGGCCTGGTGGTGCACACCTGTAATCCCAGCACTTGGGAGGCTTAGACAGGAGGATCATTGTGAGTTCGAGACCACCCTGGGGTACAAAGTGAGCTCAAGGCCAGCCTGAACAGCATAGTGAGACCCCGTCTCAAAAAGAGAAGGGCTGGGGAGTTAGCTCAGCAGCCTAAGCACCTACAAGGTTGTGAGTTTGATCCCCAGTGCTGCAAAAAAAAAAAAAAAAGCCACAGAGCAACTTCAGAGTTTCCACTGTTAACCCTACCATAGTGACAAAGATGGCCACAAGTGAGGATACTGAAGAGGATACAGGCTAGACATAGACTGCTTGAAAAGTCAAAGCTTGGACCAGGAAGGACACAGGGCCCTGCCCTCTATGGTGAGAATCTAGAAGCTTCTGGATCTGAAAATGCTGGAAATAGTGGTCTACTTGAAACCCCACTGTTGCAGTGTGCTCAAGAAAGTTACCCACGGGACATCAAGATTTCAGAAACAAGGTTTATTTCAAAACTGCAGTGGTCAGTGAGCTTTGGCCTTTGAACCTGCTGACTACTGGCTGGTTGGCCTTGATTCCTTTGTTCCTTCCTGTTATATACCCCTGTATGAGTTCACAAGGTCAGGGAGTTTCCATGGATACCATCTTTTTGCAGGACTATCATTGATTTAGAATGTTACAAGACCTTGCATATCTGGTTAATTGACACACAATGTGGGCACCAGGCAGTTTGGTCACTGTGAGATAAAGCTGTTTGTTTCCCCTTTCTCTAGTTTTTCTGGCCAATTAAGGCAGAGGAGGAGACCTTTTTGGGATTTGGCCAACATTCACTCACTGTTTAAAGTCTAACTGCTAGCCAAACATCTAAGCTATAATCTATAGGCCATAAAATAAGTGACTTTTTCAAAACTAGGGTTTGGGGGTTCCAAAGGGGAAAAAAGGACAAAGAAAAGAAAGCAAATAGTAGGGGTTATAAATGCCCTCACATTCCCCCATCAAGGACATGTTTTCCTCTCTAGGATATGCATAGTCCTTCATAAGGCAGTGGTTCATAGTTGGGCTGACCGGTAACAGAGTCGGCCAATACCATACTGTGTACCTGATTTACACTGCTTTGAATCCTGTTACCCAATTAATGAGGCACAGCCCAAAACTGAGGACCAATATTATGATGATTTTTGGCCCTGTGATTCCTGCAAGGATGGATGCTAGTCCTAGGTTCCAATTGAACAATTAATCATACCATCCTTGAGTCATAATACAATTTTTCCCATTCCTTTCTCATTCTAATTTGTCTAGAGTTTCTATCATCACCCCTGAGCTGTTTGCATAGAAGCAACACTCTTCTCCTAGTGCAGCACAAAGTCCTCCTTGTTCCATGAAGAGTAGGTTAAGTCCTGTTCTGTAGAATTACTTCTGCCAGAGAGTTCGCCTGGTTAAAAGGTGTTTAAGTACTTGCTGCACCCCCATCACACTCTGTTCTGTGCTGTGGGTTATTGAGTGAAGCCTCTGGAAAACCTGTTTTGGAATGGGCTATTGCTCCTGCACTCATCCCAAGTGCCCCAGCTATGCTAAGCCCAGCCAGTATTGGCAAGACAGGAGCCCAACTGTGTCATTTCTGGTGATCGATCAACAGGCATTGGACCTCGGGTCCTCCCTGAATAGCTGTCAGTTGAAATGGGCATCATTAGGAGGCAAGGGCTTTCTGAGTAAATTTTTGTCTATGGTCTAGGCACTTGAACAACCCATTTGTACAGAAAAACCAGAACCCCTGAGACACCTGGTAGGTGAAATCCTGTGATCAGGTCTGGTTGCATGCAACCTGATTGTTACCGTGTCACACACAAAATCCCTTTCCATAAACAGTCTCTATCATGAGTAAAGGTAGGGCTTCTTCTTCTAGGGAGCAGTGTTTGCCTGGGTACAACTGTGCTTGAGGAAGCTATGGCTTCATAAAAGGGTGGACTTTCAGGCCTTATACACATCCAATAGCTCTTTGCTATGGTGAGGTCTGACATATTTAGAAGCTGGTGAGTCTCGTTAAGCATCTGGTAAATTCTGAACTTTGTGCTCACTTTGCCTACACCAACCTGAATGTCTAGCAAGGAAGAGACATTACCTTTTGGGGGGGCCTTAGGCAAAACCTTTGGTCTTGGGCCTTCGGGACCATGCAGCTCATGGGAGAGTGCAGGAAAAGGGGCAGCAGAGTTTGGGGGCATTACTTCAATCCTTAATATGTGGATAAGGATCCCTGGGTCTGTCTGTCCATCCCCCTATTCTTTGCATGTGCATATGAATGCCCCAAAAGAGCCCTGTTGCCCAACTGGATTATTAATATCCTTGAGGATGATTATAACCTGCAAACAGAACTTGTCTGAGTACCCAGTTTTGCAACCTTCTTGTTTTTCTCTATATACCTGGATGAAGTTGTGGTTCTGAGACCACCAGTGGTTCAAAAGATTTGGGTCTTTTGTTCTAATTACTGGGTCCAACCCATCATACCATCCTTCCCAGAGTCCTATGGTTGTGCAACCCTAGTGTGGACAGTACACATTTCTTTCATTATGACAATATCCCTTTTGTATCTTTAGACACACATATAATCTGTAGGCCACCATATCCATGTCACCATTTGGGTTATACCTAGTAAGTGCCTTTTCTTGTACCTTACATACAGGGAAGCCATCTGTAGACCCTCTGTGTTGCCACCAGTGGGAGTTCCAAAAATAGCATATGGAGATAACAAATACAACAGATCGTAGATTTCAAGAGAGACATTGTTCTGTTATTACAGCTTGTTTAAGTCCAATAGAGTTCACTTGTGGGCTCTCAATGGTGTAATTACAGAGATACTCCCCAAGTTCATCAGGGGTGAATATTCTTATCTGTGAATTGATGTCATCAAACTTCATCAGCAAGACAAGGAGCAGAAAAGGTGAATCCTGTGTCATTCTTAGGTGTGGCCCCAGGAGGTTTAAACAGCCACAGGAAAATCATTTTAAACAGTTGAGAGTACTTAGTCCAGAACTACAACTAGGTAGAAAAAAACAAAAACAACCTTCTCTAGAACTCCCCATTCCTCTAGGGACACAGCCCAGAGTGTAATAGCAAATACCAGAACTACTAGGAGGAAAAGGACCAAGAATTCAATGGGATAGCAGTACATCAAGGCTACCAATAGTCCGATGTACAGTGTCTGCTCAATCTTCAGTCATGCATTGACTCATCAGACTTTGGGGTGATGAGGGCAAGGCTTTGGATATGTTGTCTCTGCAGTGAGGTCTTTAGGGGAGTCATCGCATCAGGGTAGACCTTCTAGTCTTGGTTGGGATGCATCCCCTTGTTCTTGTGCTGTAGTCTCTGAGAATGTCCTGGTAGACAGGGTTCAAGTGGCATCAAGGTCCTGGTGGTGAGTCAGTAATCATCTGTCCCCCAGGTGTCCACTTCTTAACCCTAGAGTGATGGATCCACAGCAAGCAACCTGCAAGTTTTAAAGCAGTGGGCATGGTTATTATGACCTCATGAGTGCCCTCCCACTGTGGTTGGAGGGACTCCTCTTTCCAA